>JAGSMP010000773.1:0-251906 GCA_029286625.1 Parnassius orleans
CATAAATATAAAGGTTCCGCATGTACATCGGGATAGATTATAGATGATGAGAATTTCATATTCGTATTTTACGTATAGAAATAGATATTTCTTGACTTTCGATAAGTAGTATTGTCGCCTGAGACGGTAAATCACACTCCTTTAGCGTAACAAAGCCCATTCACTCCTGTCTATAAGACACCTACGGAAAGACAGACATCGGAAAATTGTTCTACATATTTGCTCTGCGTATAACAGAAAAACAAAGAAAGCCGTTGACATTGAATGCATGGAATATCAACAACAATGAGTTGGAAAACTGCTTATCTAATTGTGAGAAGTTGAAGAGAGGAATTCAATATAAAATTCTAGACAGCAATCAAAAGTAAGTTATAATGCGTACACAAAATTAATTAATTATACGTGGTAGAGTCACACTTAATAATAAGTGGTAGAGACACGCTGCAGGTAAAATATAGTTATAGCACCACGCTCTCACAAAATATCAGCGTTAAATAGCAGCTTAATACTGCTGTGTTTAGTGGGGTGAGTGTAGATAACGGAGAGCATTTTACTGGAAGCGAGGCATTGCGCCTTAGTCCGCAGGGATGACAACGCATCTATGGGCCAGTTAATTGAAAATAATTTCACTTGGACGTCAGTTGGTCGGTATGGATGTGAACAAGATATCTTTCAAAAACTGAACTTATCACTTTGATTTTTTATTATATGACAACAATATATTTATAGATTAAATTAATTTACAAAATTGGTTTATATTTATAAATATGGCTGTTAATACAGTAAAATGTATTAATACAATAAAATGTGCAAGTTGCAATGTTGTAATTTCGGAAGTTCTTGCGTTCATTAGAAGTAGACATGATGTTATGTACAATGAAAGCTTAATAAGATTATGTGTGTCGGCATTTTCTGAAGAGGAGATCGATGAAGCCAACCAAGTTATTGTTTACCTCGACTAAAACGAATAGAAAAATAATTTCAAGAAGAAAAGACAAAAACAAAAGAAGACCTGGAAGACATGATATCTGTGTTTAAAACAACTGATCCTGATCAATTATCAGTGTTTGTAGCTTATGATTTGCATAAGTTACCACACCTATAAGCTTTGATCACGTCGATGTGACCAAATTGTTAAATGATATTTTGGTTCCACGTGCTCAAATAACGGAGATTAAAAACGATTATGTGACTAAAGAACATCTAGAAACATCCATGAAAACGGTAGCAGATCAATTACAAATCAAATATCTAACCAAAATATGAACGAAATTAGAGGTATACTGCGGACAGTGGGCCATTTCGTTTGGACCGTTGTCGCCAGAGAAAAGGCACAAAGCAACGGTGTCGCACAGTGAGGATGATATTGCACCGATATATCGCTCCCTCATCCCGATCCAAGCAGTAATAGCGTCGCAGTTACACCTGTTAACTCAACTGTACAGGAAAACCGAGACGGCTTGACTGTTCGCTCGTCAGGAAACAGTTGCATAAAGCTTTGGCAGATGTTCTTAAACAGGGCGAGTGGCTTGAGAATAAAAATAATCCGAAGACTGGATTTTAGTGCAACGTAAAAGTTCACTAATCGTTTTAACGGTAAAACCGGGACTGCAACGTCTACCGGATCTGGAATTTTAAAGCGAAACTGAAATTCCACTTTTATATCTAATGTAAACAAAGAGATTACTGAGAATGATATTTGTGGTTATATTCAAAGAATGACAAATCTAAAAGGTACAATTGGAAAAATCAATATGAAACTAGAAAGGCCTATAATTCATTTAAGGTATTTGTTGCAAAACATAAAACAGTATGTTCTTAGATGATAAGCTATGGCCGGAAGGCATCAGGTTTAGACGTTTTATTTATTTTAAGAAGAATAGTGAAAGCGTTAAGTCTCTGCTCGGTGGTGATAAAATCTCCAACACTTAAATGGACTACAGTCTTAAATACGTTACCTTTGCAACCTTCAACTGTAAAAGCGTTGTACGTTCAATCGACTGCGTAAGAAAGTTATGTGCGGATACTGACGTCATAGCCCTACAGGAGACCTGGCTCCTTCCTCACGATGTGCCTTACCTTGAATGCATCGACGGAGACTTCGGGTATGCCGAAATCTGCCGTCGACACGTGTACAAGTATATTGAGGAGAAGACCATACGGTGGAGTGGCGCTTTTGGAAAAAACTCAGTTTCATTCGGTTTCCATTATAAACTGTCGCAGTGATCGCTGTGTGTATCAAGATTGAAATTGACCATCGTAATTTACTTATTTTTCGGTATATATGCCTACAGATAGTATTGATAACCTCGTAGAATTCACAGAGTGTCTCAGTGAGATTGTTTCTATTATTGGAGTAATGGAGTGGAAAATGTTTTTATGCTGGGAGACTTTAATGTTCATCCAGGTACCAGATTTTCAAGTGAGTTGCTTACTGTTTGTACTGATCAGTTATGGTCTTGCATTGATATGGAACTTTTACCCACTGATACTCATACATTTACTAGCTCAGCTAATGGGTCTCTAAGATGGTTAAATCACTGTGTTGTGATCTGTGCGGTTAAGCCCTTAGTAGTTAAGGCCTCAGTATTGTATGGTGTATATCTGTCGGACCAAATTCCTATGTTTATTGAGTGTAATATTAGTTTAATTAGACCTAAGATCGTTACCTCACCTGTCTATGTAACAACATATATTGAGGTGTAAGAGAGACAACAAATAAAACAATACCTAGATTATTGTAATTCTAAATTACTTCAAGTTGATTTCCCTACCGAATGTCGTGACTGTGCGCATGATTTTTGTAACAATACTGATCACTTTTTACTATTAGACAAAATGTATCGGGAGATAATATATATACTTAAGAAGGTTGCAGAATTTTCGTATATTTTTAAGAAATAAAAATGTAGAAACATAAAATACATACCGGGTTGGAATAAGTACGTACGTCAGGCTCACTGTGAGACTCGATTACATTATAAAAATTGGATATTATATGGTAAACTGAGATCTGGTTATGTATATTAAAAAATAGTATTTCAAAATATCTTTAAAATAAATTAAAAATCCTTACAGGACAGTCAACTACAAATAAAATGGACAAAATTGCTCAGTGTCATTCAGGAGAAAACAGTTCAGTAAATTCTGGAAATATACTAAAATTTAAATCACAAGACGAGCCTCCTGTGAGCGTGGCAGGTGTATGGGCCATCTGAAATCGCTAATGCATTTGTAAGCATTTATGGTTGAGCCTCCAGTAGTTAGTATTGAGCAGGTGTAATGCTCACCACATATCCGGTGGCTCCCAGATTGATTCTCGGCTATGATAATTAGAGACACTATTCAACGGATGGCTAGAGGTGAATCACCTGGTTATGATGGTTTAAGCATTGAACACTTGAAATATGCTGGTGTTCACTTCTCGAGTACTTGATATGTTTTATAGTTTATGTGTGTCATAGACTTACCGGCTGAGCTTACTAAAACCGTTGTAGTGCCCATTATTAAAAATAAGACGGGGATGCTCTGATATTACAAATTATAGGCCAATATCCTTGGCTACTATTGTCGAAAGTAGGACAGTTTGCTTGATAACATATTAGCGGAGCATGTACAACTAAATGATAACCAATTTGGATTTAGGCCCGGTTTGTTGACCGAACACGCTATTTTGTCCCTAAACAGACTGTCCAATACTACACTGCCAGAAAACGCCTGTATTCGCATGTTTTTGGATTTATCTAAAGCTTTGACCTTGTAAATTATGGTAAATTGTGACAGAAGCTATATGATGAGACTAGTGTACCCAGTAAATTATATCGTTATTCCAATACTGGTACGGGCACCAGAAAAATGTGAAATGGGATAGCTCTTATTCGAAGTATATGGATTACAATGTGGCGTAAGACAGGGTGGATTAAGCTCTCCAAGACTGTTCAACCTCTATGGAACAGCTGATGGCTCGACTCAGCAGTGCCAACGTTGGCTGTTACGTTGATGGTATTTGTGTAAATATCAGTTACGCTGATGATATGGTGCTGTTGAGTCCATCTATTAGCGGCATAAGACGACTTTTGTCTATTTGTGGGGGCTACAGCGGCTCACGGACTTAAGTACAACACAAGTAAAAGTGAGTGGATTCTATTTAAGTCGGTTCAATTAACTACACTGTACTGGAAATTACATTGTATGGGAAACCTTTGAAAAGGGTTGCGAGTTTTAAATACCTGGGCCACTGGGTTACAGTTGATTTGAAAGACGATATGGACATGGAGAGGGAGCGTAGATCGTTGGCGGTTCGTTGTTGTATGCTGACTCGCAGGTTTGCGCGTTGTAGTAGGCAGGTTAAAGTAACACTTTTAAAGCTTCTGTCAATCGTTCTACTGTTGCAGCCTGTGGGTGAGCTTATACCAAGCGAGCAGGCAGCAACGATCTACGTGTCCAATACAACAATGCATGGAGGGTACTGTTGGGGCTGCCATGGCGATGCAGCGCCTCAGGTATGTTTGCTGAGAGTTGTATTGACGGCTTCGCCATGATAGTTAGGAGGTGGTGCCTCCACGCTGACTCGTTTGCGGAACAGCACCAACAGCAACCAACTTGCCACTCTCTACAAGCATGGTGCGGTCCACACAGCAACATGAAAGTGTATATGTTGTTGTGTGGATCTATCTCACAACTATTTGAATTTTTCTGTTGTTTTTATAGATTTTTTAATGTATTTTTAATAACTCTAGTTATAATTTCAATTTGTTAAAATCCATATGGGCTCTGCCTGAAATAAATAAATAAATAAAAATTAACTTTACGAAGCCCTTTGAATTTCACTATTGGCGCCGTCCTGAGGTGTGCACTTTTGGATTTCCTAATTTTTTCTTATTTCTATTAATCTAAACAATCACCCATGCAATCGATATCTTTGCCAACGCAGTGGCAGTTTATTGATGCCCTTCTTGATGAAATCAGCTAGACGGGAGGCAACAAATTCTTCAAGGGCATTTTGTACTGCCTCTGGGATTCGAAAATTTTCCCGCCAAAAGTTATCCAAATTCTGGAAAAGTAGTCTGTAGGCCAAAGGCCTGGTGAGTATGCGGATGACGGAAAGCTCCAACCCCAGCTCTTGTAACTTGTAAACTGTCTGGTGAGCAGTATGAGGTCGCGCGTTGTCGTGCAGGAGCAGTGGGGACGAGCGATTGACCAAAGCTGGTTGAAGACGTGAGCTTCTCCATTATTGTATTCAGTTCTTCACAGTACACATCTGCAAGGCTTATCCTGTTTGGTAAGTAGCTGTGATGAATCACACCGGTGCTAGATCAAACAGTGAACATCACTTTTCTAGGGGTAAATTATAGTTTAGGGCATTGTTTAGGTGCGGAACCAGGATCAAACCAACTGATTATCAAACAGAATCCATTTTTCGTCGCAGGTAACAATGTGGTTCAAAATTCTTCGTTTGTGTGCCTGTTGAGCAGTGCAAGGCACGTCTCGACGCATACTTCGATGGCGATCATTGAGTTCATGGGGCACCCATTTGTCAAGCTTTTTTACCTTGCAAATTTGATGAAAATGGACCAATATGGTTTTGATGCTATCGTTGAAAGCTGCTGCCAATTCAGCCATAGATTAAGTATCATCAGCTTCCACAATTACCTTTAATTCGTCATTGTCGACCAAAGTTTTCGGACGACCACGGGGTTCATTTTCAGTTCGAAATTTTCAGAACAGAAGCGAGCAAACCAATAACCGCCGTAGTAATAATAAGTGCCGCGTTGCTGCCACGACGGTACTCATATTCCATATGTACTCGAATTTTTAATCGTATCCATGATGAAGAAAAAGATTGCGATGAAAACATAACGCTAATCAATAAAAAATGACTAATTTTGAAAAGAATTCCATTATTTTGAAATAAAATTAATTTGAAATTAGAATTCTTAGCCAAACAAAATTATTTTGATTTGAAATGACCAGTGCTGCAGAATGGCTATTTCAGGAAATAAATACAAATTAGTTACAGCGTTTGTACTGCTGTGATCCGATGAGAAGGCTATAATCACAGGCTGAAGTATTCCACCTTAATCCTCAGAAGTGTTGTTGCAGGGACAACGAGACCGAAACCCATTCCTTCAAGTCGAAAGTTCTTATTTGTAACCTCACGTCTGTATTTGGTAACTGCATTTTATAAATAAACAAAATATAAAATTATTTATAAAATATATAAAATTAATAAAATATAATAATAGAAATAAAAATAAATACACCATATGACCGTATAGTAGCGGTGTAAGAATATCCACTACTCAACTTTCCCAGGTGTGTAACGGAGGGAAACAACAGGCAGCAGCGTCTTCCCAATAACAACTAAAATAAAATTCTTCTTTTTCGTCTGTGAAAAAGGCAGTCTCCTAATGGTGTCCTTTTTAAATTTAGCATTTAACAAAAATCAACAAAAATCTCAAATGTAAAATGTTCATTACAAAATCTCGTAACAGATATAATTAAATACATTGAAAAAATATTTGCTTATTTAATGGCGTCACGCGTATTGATTTATTTTAACTTATTTTTAATTCCCCACGTTTCGGGTGCATACAACGCTCAAACTAATTTTACAAATGAGTTTGTAGTTGTAATTTTACAAATGATTCGCGTAACGTAAGCCTTTGTAACTGAATAAATTAAAATATAAAATAAAATAACATTATATTTTCTAGATAAGAAAACTAAACTAAAATGGGTCGGGTAGATGTTTTAAGAAGACTCAAGATTTCGTCTCTCGAGCATAAAGATATCTTGATGAAAAGAAAATGAAAGACACGGTGCGGTGCAAAATGAGCGAAATTTTTGTCTTAAGATGTTTCAAAATACTTTTGCGAAAGGCAACTTTTTAATTTTAAAACGAAACTATTCGAGAATTGTTATTTAACCGAGTATTTAGCTAAAGCTTTATGAAGTGGTCTAAATTTAACCAATGACACAACATTCAACCATTAGCGTGACCAAAATGCTTTTTATTCAATATAGCCTATTTAAGTCTCCTATATAGTGCATAGTGTTACCATAGTTGCCATGCTTGACAAGCAAGTTGGCAATTGCAGTTCTTTATAATTTTGAGTTATTTTCAGGAAGATGCTGCCCGTCTCCTGTTTCAATTTCCCTCTGTCGCCTCTTATGAAACCCACGGGATTATATGGGGTAGCGGATTCTCTTATGCTGCCTCTACATGGCAATCGAAATGCGTACACACATCAAATGCAATACAAACATATTTTTTATTTGTTTTTGCATCTATGGTACATTACTTTTGGCTTTTAAAGAGAAGTCATCACTCAGCATAAGTTGTGGGAAACACACTTATGCTTATTAAATAAAATAGTGAAGTTTTACGATGAAATTACTGTATTGTTGGAAGATATTTCAATATAATATGGAATAAGTACGAACTCATGTGTAATTTTGTCTGTCTTGTTATATGAACAAAATAAGTAAATAAAATCAGTTTGATATTTTATATTCTTGCACGTAGTTCATATTCGTATATACTCCGTTGATTGAACTTGAACAAAGCATTTATTTCTACAGCTTGTCTGGCACGGTCCCAACAATATAAGTAAATTTTGTAATTTACAATATTTCTAATTAATTAGCACTGAAAAAATTAAATAAATTTAATCATCATTACATATCATTATAATAAAATGTTCCACTAATGGGCACCAGTCTTCTTCATTTTAGAGAGTTTTAAAGATTCTGACCTATCTAAATTGAGGAAGCGATTTTTAGTTTTAGGTACGAGACTGATGCTTAGAAACCTTTTTCTCAATGGCAGTCAGTTATTTGAGCTACGTAGGTCACTCAATAAGTTTTGAGATGCTCGAAATTTAAAATGGAACGCACCGTGTTATGTTTCTAAAAAGCAAATTTATTTAAAATAGAACTCCATAAGCCAATTGCTCAATATTAAAAAACAAATTTCTATTAATTTTTCTGCAACGCTTCCTGCGCTTTTCATTTAAAACGATGGATCTTAACCGTGAACATTTGCGCGCTATGATATATTATGATTTTAAATTTGGTTTAACCCAACAATTAAGTTTACAACTGTTACAATCAGCATTAGGGACTCAGCTCCATCACACGCAACAATTTTTAGGTGGTTTGCTGAATTCAAAAGGAGTAAAATTAATCTTAAATATGACCAAAGAACAGGGCCCTGAATACAGCAGTAACGGCAGAAAATGTATGGACTACTGAATGTTGGTGCGAGAAGACCCATGAATCACATACAGGGACATCGAAAGATTGTAGGCATTAACTGGGAGCACGCATACCATCCTACATCAACACCTTGGAGTGAGGAAGCTTTGTTGTCGATGGATCCTCGTTTGCTCTCCGAAAGCGAAAACAGACTCGTGTGGATTTGTGCCATGAAATGCGTCTACGTTTTGAAAACGGGGCATCTAGGCATTTAGCAGAAATTATTACTGCTGACTAGACATGGATCTATCAATATGATCCAGAAAATAAAGGCAATCATCGGTAAAGGTCTACTCAAAGGACAGTTACCTACAAAACTGCAAAAGACCTCGCAACGTCGGCAAAAAATGGTGGTTATTTTCATGGAGCGGACATTTGTCGACGTCAATGCTGGAAAATTGTAGGTCAGTCAACTCTGAATGTTATACTATATTTGCACACCCAAAGCTTTTCAAGCTGTGCGGAGAGAAGACCAAAGACCGGGCTTGGGGAATCATGCTGCATCACGATAACGTTTCTTCACATACCTCCCTTAGAACAAAAGCATTTATTGAGGAATCTGGTGTTGAAACTCTAAGTCACCCATACAGCTCTGAATTAACTCCTAGTGATTTCTTTTTGTTCCCAAGAGGCAAAGAAAATAAAAGGCAAGTTTTTTCAAGCGCCGAAGAAGCCGTGGCTGCCTACGAAGAAGCGATTTCGAACTGTCAGATCATGACTGGCAAAAGTGTTTTCAGAGTTGGTTTAGGCGAATGGAACTTTGTATAGAGCATGATGGAGAATATTTTGAAAAGATGTAAAATAAATATTAATAGTATCTAGAATACTTTTGTATATCTCAAAACTTATTGAGTGACCTACGTATATAACTATCCCATTGCCTTAAGCTGAAAATACATATAAATAAAATATATACAATTGATGGATATCTTACTTTACTAACAGAAGATTACTATAGTTAAGAATAAAATACTTGTGATATACTACTCGTAATTTTAAACAAACTTATTCTTTTGTAGAATAAGGGTGACAAACGAGCACATATTTCACCAGACATTTACATCTATCATTAATTAAGAAAAAATCAGAAATGCGTTAACACTCCTAAGGACTAAGATGGAATGATTCGTTATCAGTAAAAAGGTTCTCCGGTTCACTACACTCACCATACGAAATACAACGCATTCATACATAGAATATCAGCGTAAATAAGCAAGCTGTGAGAGCGTGATTCTCTCACAGCTAATTTACGCTACAATTAGTGCAGTCTAGATTCTACAAACACCTCTTGTTCGAACAATGAAGGCTTTCTACACAATTCCCTTCAACTAAAGTCAGGCTTACGCACACAATCAGTTTATTCCGACGTTGTGAAGGACAATGAGTATTGCGATGCAACGCCGGGAAGGAAAGAATTATTTTCTGTCTCACATGAGCACAAATATACAAATTCACAGGAGTGTTCTGCACATAAAGAACACAAATACTTGTTCATACGTATAGACTCATACACATTCAAATATAGTATTTGATAATATAGGTATAGCCACCGTGTGGTGGCGGTGTAAGTATATCCACTAGTCGTAAGTGGCGACAGAGGAAAACTAAAACAGGAGATGGGCGGCAGCATCTTCCTGATAATGGCTTACAATAATAAAAATCCGCGGATGCTAATCCGCCTGCCAAGAGAGGCAACTATGGCAAAATCCCCTATGAGGAAATCTATAGATCTACAGCCTATAAATGCCCACTGCTGAACATAGGCCCCTAGTTTAGCAGTAGGCATTTATAGGCTGTAATTTATAATGGTACCTATGTGTGAGGTGGTAGGACCTTTCCTGCCAAAAATTTGTCTGAGTAGGTACCATCTTCTAACATATTTCTGCCGCCAACAGTAGTGCATGCTCTGTAGTGTTCTGGAATGAAGGGTAAAGAGAGCCAGTAAATTTACAGGCTGCGAGGTATTCCATCTCATTTCTTAGGGGTGAGAACGCTTGTAGCCTTTTTGTTTAAGTTGGCTGCAAGTGTCTATAGACTACAGTTTCAACTTACCATCAGGTGGATTGTAAGTTCGTTTTTCACTTCAGTTGTTTAAACAAACATCCTAAAATAGCAACATAATGCTGTGAGTGACGAGAACAAGGGACTCTTTTCAGTGGTATGAGACATTACATCTTACTCCTCAAGGGTGATAACGCATCTGCATTTTGATTCTTAATCGACGATAGAATTAAATGTCCACCACATAATTAAACAACGATATTGTCGATGTGGTATCTCAGGCACTAAGCGCTCGCTGTAAATTTCACAGTACACGAGCAACCCGGGTTCGATTCCGCCGACACCAATGAAATTGTTAATTGCAATTTGAAGTGCTTATTTACACGTGCTTGGCGGTGAAAGAAAACATCGTGAGGAAACCGACATGTCTAAGAAATAAGAAAAAGAAAAAATATTTCTTAAACATGTGAAATTCGCCAACACGCATTGGGGCAGCGCGGCGGACATTTCCTTGCCCTAAAACCTTCTCACAAATGAGAAGAGACCTATGCTCAATAGTGGGACGTATATTATAGGCTGTAACTTTAACTTTTAACTTTAATGACGTTCATTTTTTTTCAAGTATGACACATAAATACAAAGTTTCCGCATGTATCTACATCAGGATAGATTATAGATGATGAGAATTTCATATTCGTATTTTACGTATAGAAAATAGATATTTCTTGACTTTCGATAAGTAGTAATGACGCCTGAGACGGTAAATCGCACTCCTTTAGCGTAACAAAAGCCCATTCACTCCTGCCTTGAAGAGACCTACGGAAAGACAGACATCCAAAAATTGTTCTACATATTTGCTCTGCGTAAAACAGAAAAACAAAGAAAGCCGTTGACATTGAATGCGTGGAATATCAACAACAATGAGGTGGAAAACTGGTTATCCAATTGTGAGAAGTTGATGAGAGGAATTCAATCATAAAAAATTCTAGACAGCAATCAAAAGTAAGTTATAATGCGTACACAAAATTAATTAATAATACGTGGTAGAGACACGCTGCAAGTAAAATATAGTTGTAGCACGAATAAATCGGCTAGACCGAGGTCGGACCACGCTCTCACAAAATATCAGCGTTAAATGGCAGCTTAATACTACTCTGTGCTTAGTGGGGTGAGTGGAGAACGGAGACCATTTTACTGAGCGAGGCATTCCGCCTTAGTCCTCAGGAGTGAAAACGCATCTATGGGCCAGTTAATTGAAAATAAATTCACTTGGACGTCAGTTGGTCGGTATGGATGTGAACAAGATATTTTTCAAAAACTGAACTTATCACTTTGATTTTTTTATTAGCTCTAGATATTAATCCTTATTAAGCCTTTTGAATTTCACTATTGTGTACCGTCCCGTTTGAGGTGTGCACTTTTGGATTTCCTAATTTTTTCTTATTTCTATTTATCTAAATAATCACTCATGCAATCGATACATCTTTGCCAACGCAGTGGCAGTTTATTGATGCCCTTCTTGAAGAAATCAGCTAGACGGGAGGCAACAAATTCTTCAAGGGCATTTTGTACTGCCTCTGGGGATTCGAAAATTTTTCCCGCCAAAAAGTTATCCAAATTCTGGAAAAAGTAGAAGTCTGTAGGTGCAAGGCCTGGTGAGTACGGAGGATGACGGAGAGCTTCCAACCCCAGCTCTTGTAACTTGTAGACTGTCTGGTGTGCAGTATGAGGTCGCGCGTTGTCGTGCAGGAGCAGTGGGGACGAGCTATTGACCAAAGCTGGTTGAAGACGTGTGAGCTTCTCCATCATTGTATTCAGTTCTTCACAGTACACATCTGCAGTACGGCTTAGCCCGTTTGGTAAGTAGCTGTGATGAATCACACCGGTGCTAGTCACTTTTCTAGGGGTAAGTTTTGGTTTAGGGCATTGTTTAGGTGCGGAACCAGGATCAAACCAACTTGATTATCAAACAGAATCCATTTTTCGTCGCAGGTAACAATATGGTTCAAAATCCTTCGTTTGTGTGCCTGTTGAGCAGTGCAAGGCACGTCTCGACGCATACTTCGATGGCGATTATTTATTTCATGGGGCATCCATTTGTCAAACTTTTTTACCTTGCCAATTTGACTAACGCTGAAAGCTGCTGCCAATTCAGCCGTAGATTAAGTATCATCAGCTTCCACAATTACCTTTAATTCGTCATTATCGACCAAAGTTTTCGGACCACCACGGGGTTCATTTTCAGTTCGAAATTTTCAGAACGGAAGCGAGCAAAACAATAACAGCCGTAATAATAAGTGCCGCGCGTTGCCACGACGGTACTCATATTCCATATGTACTGAATTTTAATCGTATCCATGATGAAGTAAAAGATTCAAATGCGATGAAGACATAACGCTAATCAATAAACAAATGACTAATTTTGAAAAAGAATTCCAGTTTTTTTGAAATAAAATTAATTTGAAATTAGAATTCTTAGCCAAATAAAAATTATTTTGATTTGAAATGACCAGTGCTGCAGAATGGCAATTTCATAGGGAAATACAAATTAGTTACAGCGTTTGTACTGCTGTGATCCGATGAGGAGGCTATAATCACAGGCTATGAAGCATTCCACCTTAGTCGTCAGAAGTGTTGTTGCAGGGACAACGAGACCGAAACCCATTCCTTCAAGTCGAAAGTTCTTATCTGTAACCTCACGTCTGTATTTGGGTAACTGCATTTTATAAATAAACAAAATATAAAATTATTTATAAAATATATAAAATTAATAAATTATAATAATAGAAATAAAAATAAAAATAAATACACAATATGACCGTATAGTAGCGGTGTAAGAATATCCACTACTCAACTTTCCCAGGGGTGTCGTGACGTAGGGAAACAACAGGCAGCAGCGTCTTCCTAATAACAACTATAAAATAAAATTCTTCCCTCTTCGTCTGTCACAAAAAGGCAGTCTCCTGTGGTGTTCCCTTTTACTAAATTTAGCATTTAACAAAATATCAACAAAAATCCTCAAATGTGAAAATGTTCATTACAAAATCTCGTAACAGAGATAATTAAATACATTGAAAAAAATAATTTTGCTTATTTAATGGCGTCACGCGTATTGATTTATTTTAACTTATTTTTAATTCCCCACGTTTCGGGTGCAATACAACGCACCCAAACTAATTTTTACAAATGAGTTTGTAGTTGTAATTTTACAAATGATTCGCGTAACGTAAGCCTTGGTAATTGAATAAATTAAGAATATAAAATAAAATAACATTATATTTTCTAGATAAGAACAAAACTAAAATGGGTCGGTAGATGTTTTAAGAAGACTCAAGATTTCGTCCCTCGAGCATAAAGATATCTTGATGAAAAGAAAATGAAAGACACGGTGCGGTGCAAAATGAGCGAGAATTTTCGTCTTAAGATGTTTCAAAATGCTTTTGCGAAAGGGAACTTTTTAATTTTAAAACGAAACTATTCGAGAATTGTCATTTAACCGAGTATTTAGTTAAAGCTTTATGACGTGGTCCAAATTTAACCAATGACACAACATACATCCATTAGCGTGACCAAAATGTTTTTTTTATTCAATATAGCC
Source organism: Parnassius orleans (assembly GCA_029286625.1). NCBI lineage: Eukaryota > Metazoa > Arthropoda > Insecta > Lepidoptera > Papilionidae > Parnassius > Parnassius orleans. The sequence goes on from JAGSMP010000773.1 coordinate 13,859, forward strand.
TATTTAAGTCTGTCTTATAGAAGCCGCATAGTGTTACCATAGTTGCCATGCTTGACAAACAAGTTGGCAATTGTAGTTTTTTTATAATTTTGATTTATTTTCAGGAAGATGCTGCCCGTCTCCTGTTTCAATTTCTCTCTGTCGCCTCTTATGAAACCCACGGGATTTTATGGGGTAGCGGATTCCCTTATGCTGCCTCTACACGGCAATCGAAATGCGTACACACATCAAATGCAATACAAACATATTTTATTATTTGTTTTTGCATCTGTGGTACAGTACTTTTGACTTTTACTCCAAAAGCATGCAAAGAGTTACCACTCAGCATAAGTTGTGGGAAACCACAAATTATGCTTATTAAACAAAACAGTGAAGTTCTTACAATGACATTACTGTATTGTTTGAAGATATTTCAATATAATATGGAATAAGTACGAACTCGCGTGTAATTTTGTCTGTCTTGTTATGTGAACAAAATAAGTAAAATCAGTTTTATATTTTAACATGTATTCCTCTTGCACGTAGTTCATATTCGTATATACTCCATTGATTGAACTTGCACAAAGCATTTATTTCTATAGCTTGTCTGATACGGTACCAATAATATAAGTAAATCTTTTGTAATTTACAATATTTCTAATTAATTAGCACTGAAAAAAATTAAATAAATTTAATCATCATTACATATCATTATAATAAAATGTTCCACTAATGGGCACCATTCATCTTAATTTTTAGAGAGTTTTGAAGATTCTGACCTGTCTAAATTGAGGAAGCGATTTTTTGTTTTTAGGTACGAGGCTGATGCTTGGAATCCTTTTTTCTCAATGGCAGTCGGTTCTTTGAGCTATATAGCTAGCCCATTGCCTTAAGCCGAAAATACATATAAATAAAATATATACAATTGATGGATATCTTACTTTACTAACAGAAGATTACTATAGTTAAGAATAAAATACTTGTGATATACTACCCGTAATTTTAAACAAACTTGTTCTTTTTGTAGAATAAGGGTGACAAACGAGCACATATTTCATCAGACATCTACATCTATCATTGATTAAGAAAAAACCAGAAATGCGTTAACACTCCTAAGGACTAAGATGGAATGCTTCGTTATCAGTAAAAAGGCTCTCCGATTCACTACACTCACCATACGAAATACAACAGCATACGTACACAGAATATCAGCGTAAATTAGCAAGCTGTGAGAGCGTGGTTCTCCACTGGTCAAGCTGACCAATTCATGCTGTAGCTAAATATATAGCTAGTACATGTAGCTATACCACATAAAGAATCCATTGAGCAATCTGTTTCTTTGGTTCTATTACGGATTTTAACAAAGATTGTTATGGATTTTATCATGGAAAATTCAAAACATAGTCTTTTCTATTGATCCCTGAATGACATTTACGATTATTACACCTTCCTCTGATATTGCGAAAATTTCCTTTAATATATTGTTAATTAACGATATATTTACTGAAGTCTCATAATGAATAATCTTCTTCGCGTGTGCTACATTGCGATCGCGCGTTGCTTCCCTTTCATACTTATGTATTACTCAGAGATATTTCCATTTACGGCGGAACTTTTGCTATTCCAATTTCATTTAGCTTCTGATTCGTGAAACCTGTATGTCGTAGGTAGTAAATTGCTATAGTTTCTATAGTTAAAAATAGAGAAAGAAACAGAAACAGAAACAGAAACTTTTTATTCAATATAGATTATAAATAATACTTATTGAAAGTCACTCTTTCGAAAAAAAACCTCTGTCCTGGGAAGAACCAGCAAGAAACCCAGCGGGACTTTTTTTTAAATAACAGCTTACAATCATGTATATTACACAATTAACAACACAAAACAAATTAGAAATAGCTTGGTAGCGAACACCTCATTCCCAGGGTTATTATCATCCATAAATTCCATTATAATAGCCCTTTTATACAAACTATGTTTAATAAATTTTTTGAATTTTGAGCAGGTCAATTTTTATATTTTCTGGGATTTTGTTGTAAAAGCGTATACATCGCCCCAAGAATGAATTACTGACTCGGTGGAGTCGAGTAACTAGTACTACTAGCTTTTATGTTCCTAGTATTTACAGAATGAATATCACTTATTTTTGTATAACTACTTTTATTTTTGTGTACGTACATTACATTTTCATAAATGTATTGAGAGGCCAAAGTTAATGTATTAATTTCCTTAAAATTTTGTCGGAGCGACTCTTTAGGTTTTATATCATAGATTGCTCTTATGGCCTCTTCTGTAAAACAAATATAATTTCAGTGTCAGTCGCGTGTCCTCATAGCAAAATACCATACGATATTATGCTATGGAAATAGCTAAAGTAAACAAGTCTAGTTGTTTCCACACTGGTAAGATTTCTAATCTTAATCTAATAAATAATAAACTAATGACTAATAAATGACATTTTAAATATGAAATTAACTGGAAATATCAACTCTTCTCATATGCTGTCGATATTTTTTGTCTTAAAAAATGTAATCCCTCAAAACCAATTGATAATATATTTTTAGATTTTCTCACAAAAGTAAGATGTTGAAAAAGCGAAATCTGCAATAGAAATCCGTGGAATTTGTATCAAGCGGAAGTGTTCTGGAGGGCAGACTGTGTACAGGTAAAAATTTGGTATGGAAGGCAAAGAATATCATTATAATCATCATTACATCCTATTAAATATTTATTGCTGAACATAGGCCTTCCCCCTAGATTTCCTCGTAAGGGGGTTTGCGATAGGTGACACGCTTGGCAGGTGGATTGACGACCACAGTTTCTGATTTTCTAGTTGTTAGGAAGACGCTACACACCTGGTTTGTGTACCTCTGTCGCCTCTTACGATACTCACGTGACAGTCAGTGATTTGTGATAATAAAAAAAATCTTACTCCTCTTCATGAGCCCGTGAAAGTCCATTGCTGAACGTGGGCTTCTCCCGTTTTAAATAATATCTGACTTAATTGTTTTTGCAGACGGATCGACGAATAGAATAGAACTATTTTTTGCACAAAGTCTAAATTATTATATTGAAAGTCATACTTTTACTTTTACCACTGGTCTGAACGTTCGCAGTGCCAGACATATCGCATCGTTGACGTTGCTTCCCGTCGGCGATCTGGTTGCCTTCATCTAATGCTTAGTTTTTACAAGATGTTTAAACCACCATCTATCAGAAGCCCTAAGATTTTTCTACCATTTCCCATAATCAACTTATTCGACACTCATAAATGATTGAAATAATGATTTATATAAATATTATTGAATTAATTAAATTAAGGGTTCTATTATGCCGGCACCACACAACAAGTCCGACTTACTTATAACAAAAACACTAATGAAATGTTAAACAAAATTTTTAATCTCATGATCGAATTTAATACGCACCATTAGACATGAAATACTGCCAGCCTCCAGTTGGAGCCCTATCTACAGCCGCAGAGTTATCGTCACGTTTCCAGATTTAATAACGCTATCGCAAACCCACTCGTAAACTGTACCCTGAAGAATATCTAAATGTACTGTTGATGTAACATTGATGTAAAAATTACTCTCAAAACTATTTAAATAAAATAAATAATGTGTGTGCGTGTAATGGGTGTGTTTATAACCACACGAAAGAAGTTAAAACTTCTGAGTTTTTTTTACCCTTAAGTAAAGTATTAAGTACTAACTGTATACGCTTAAGAGGCGACAGAGGGAAATAAATCAGGAGATAGGCAGAAGCGTCTTCCTAATAACGACAAAAAAAATTAAAACTGCGGTTTCCGACCCTGTCGCCAAGCGTGGCAACTATGGAAGATATGTTCAGCAGTGGACTTTAATAGTCTGTAACGGTATACTCACAGCAGGTATATACACTGAAATATTCCACTGGTTAAATTCAAAACATAAATAATATAATGTTATTTTATTATATTAAAACGTAAAAATAAAAACGTAATTATTGGAACGATTCCCTCCTTGTCAGACAATAAACGTGGCGGATGACGACTGGAGCCGAGTAAGCACGATTGAGTGCGTCACCGACCAGAACGAGACGGTTCACTTTCGTTCACTGTTCAGAAAGAACGCACCTAACGAATTTTTCCCTTCTAAAGTGTTTCTCGGTAACCACTAACATTAGTTACAGTGCGGTACTACAGTATTTGTATTAGCGATCGTAGTGTTAGCGGCATAACAGTGCGGAACGAATGTTAATAAATAATAAATACCTAAATAAAAGGAAATAAAGTAGGATTGACATTCGCTGCACCAGACACTCACACAGACGTTGAACTTGCTGCATATTGCTCTTCTCAGGTCAAGTCAGAATGTCATCAGGTGGACTGTGTGCTCGCTTGTAACCCTTACTTCTATAAAACATATAGATAAGTCAATTTTCAACAGTAGACCTTTGACGTGACGCCCATCAAATCACATATTCGACATACATCTATATTCACATACATAACATAAAACATAAACACTCACGCCTGTCATCCAGAGGGGTAGGCAGAGATTATGGACTTCCATTTGGCACGATCCTGACACACCTCTCTCGCCTCCTCCACATCCATATACCTACGCATACACGCTCGTCGGTTAAGGGTACTCTTAATTTGGCCCATTTTCAGTATATCGCCAATTTGGTCGATAAACCTTCGTCTAGGGCGTCCCTTCCCGACTCTGCCGTTTACCTCTGCCACATAAATTTGCTTTGTCACTCTTTCCTCATTCATTCTTTTTTTTTTAATATATTCACATATAAATAAAATTGAAGTGTCTGTCTATAAGGATGAAATTAATGGCATCTTTTAAGCTCAGAGAGTTATTTGCATGCTATGTCCGGGCTAATTTTCGTCATTATAATTATGTAAAAAGGATTAAATAAAGGAATGGGGTTATGTACCCTCTTATCATCAGGAAGACTATAAGTTTGTTCGTCTCTTATATTTCACAACAAATATGTTAAGTCTATTATATATTTCCACTCTTGCACAATTACCCAATCTACATGAGCGACATAGATAATCCAGCTATTATTCAAATTAAGTTGGAAATGCAATCAGGCAATCTGTTTATTCCAACCGCGGAGGATTTCCATCAATCATTATTAGCAGGTGACATTATAAAGCGCAGATTAATGAACGTGGTAAAGCGCTGAAGCACTCAGATATTTTGTAAAATGTAGTATACGTCACGTCGTGTAGTTGCAGCGTCAGAGATTCCACTGCGTAAGGCGACTGAGGTAAAGTAAAGCAGGAGTTGGGCAACAGCATCTTCCTGACAACACCTTAAACTTTTAAAAAACTAAGATTTCCAACCCGCCTGCCAAGCCTGGTAACTATGTTTAATATACTATGAGTCGGCCCGACCGAGGAAGGACTACACTCTCACAGAATACCGACGTAAAATAGCAGCTTAATGCTGCTGTGATTCGTATGGTGAGTGTAGAGAACTGAGTGCCCTTTTTACTGGATGAGAGGCATACTATCTTATTTCTTAGGGGTGAGTAAGCATCTGCATTTTGATTATTAATTGAGGATTAATGTAGACGTCTATGGGCCATTGTATTCAATTACCACCAGGAGGACTGTGTGCGGGTTTGTCAGCCTTATTATATAAAAAATCCCTCCTGAGAAGCAATATAAGGGGAGGAACGTCTAGCAGTGCAATTTTGATAGGCTGTAATTGATAAATGGATGACAGTATACGACACGTAGACCGTTCGACTATTTTGTTTGTTCAAGACGTATAGGCGTTTAAAACGCGCGTAAAAGAACATAGAGCTGACATGAAGCACTGACGCTCGGGGAATTCTGCAGTTTGTGAACATGTTCAAAATTGTCCCCGTACATCACATTTACGAGTTTATGGAAATTAAAAACATCGAAATTTCAATAGAGAAGATGGCTTACAGGCTGTAAACTATTCCACCTTATTCCTCAGAGGTGATAACGCATCTGTAGCCTTATTTGTTTGACGGTTACCACTTACCATCTTTAAGTTTTATATAAAAAAAAAACCTTTTAAACAGCGAAACACAAAGGCGGCGTGTGATTGAAAGTATCATTTAACAAAGGATCCTTTATCTCTAAACTTTCGTCGCTTATGGTTCTAGTCAAGTGTAATTTCCCTTTGCAAGGTGCAGAAGTGTATAGGCTTGATTGTAAAAGTGGTTTCTTTTACTTAGGACAAACTAAAAGATCAAGAAAAACCCACGTAAAAGAACGCACACAGATTCGTCCCCGCCGTTACATCAAGTTTCATAGACCACAAATCCTGGCAAAAGAATACCGATTCTTACCAAAAATGATTCGTGAGGCTATTGAAATCTTTAAACGCCTTAGTTTTAATAGAGAAGATTGCTGAATGCTATAATCTTCTTGCAATACTTTAAGTAATAAAACTAAATCCCAACCTAAGCATACCACTGCAAGACTTGAAGATAGGTACTATAAATTATTTTTGCATAGATTAGACAAAAAATTAATAATTTAAACTGAAGGTAGACGTGGTTATGGCTGTGATCACAGAGTATGAAGAGTACCGGGACGTCGAACACCTCAGTCTCCTCGTTACCACGATTGCTGTTTAATACTCGAAACGCCGCGAATATCAATAAGTTAATAAACGAAATAAAATCTATAAAAACTAGTTTCATTCAAAGAATTCATGCGGCGGATTATGATGAAATTAGCCGAGAAATGTCAAATTTTAATTGGGAAGACCATTTAAATCTAAACGATATTGATGTTGCTGTTGATAACTTTTATAAAATTGTGCGTGATGTGATAAATAGGTTTGTCCCTCATAAAGTTGTTAAAAATAATAATAAATACCCAGCCTGGTTTAATAAGCGAATAATTAAACTCATTAATAGAAAACTTAAACTTCATAAAAAATGGAAAATTTATGGTAGACAGTGCGATTATGACAACTTTTCGAATGCATGGCGTGATGTTAAAGAATATGAAGTTTTATGCTATGAACAATTTATTAATCACGCTGAGAGAAATATTCGAGTTGACCCCAAGTACTTTTGGTCGTTCATTAAATCAAAGCGAAAAAGCTGTGATATACCCGATACTCTATACTTTGGTGATATACATGCATCGGAGGGTCAGACAATTGCTGATCTATTTAATTCATTCTTCCATTCTGTATTTGAGCCACCCGGCAATAATGTCATGAACTGCGATACGGAAAATAATAATTGTATAATTAATTGTGTTTTCATTGATAATGTTAAAGTCGAAAAATATTTGAAGAATCTCGATATTAATAAAGGTACTGGCCTGATGGTATTCATCCTATCTTTCTCAGACAATGCAGTAAGCATTTAGCTCCTATTTCATTACTATTTAATATTTCTTTGAAGCAAGGTGTGATGCCCTTGCTTTGAAACAACTTTGTTGTTCCTATATTTAAGTGTGGAGACAAACACAATATAGCTAACAACCGTGGTATCTCCATACTATCTGTTATACCTAAGTTATTTGAAAAAATTATATACGACTCTCTATTTCCTGCAATCAAACCGCAAATAGCTTCAAGTCAGCACGGTTTCATATCAGGTAGATCCACAGAAACTAACTTATACGAGTTTCTGGATGAAACATTGGAGGCCGTGGAAAAAGGCTATCAGGTTGACGCCGTGTATACCGATTTTTCAAAAGCATTTGATAAAATTTCGCACAATCTACTGATTGCTAAACTTGTAAACGTAGGTATGCACGGCGATCTCTTGAGATGGCTAACCTCATATCTACGTGATAGGTCTCAGGCAGTAGCTGTGAAGGGCTATACCTCGAGCTTTGTCCCGATCACTTCTGGTGTGCCTCAGGGTTCTCATCTCGGTCCTCTTCTTTTTAATATATTTATAAACGGTGTCATGCGTAGCATTCAACATTCGAAAGCTTTACTATACGCTGATGATACAAAAATATTTACATTCGTTAAGAATCTCGAACACGCTTTCCTATTTCAAAACGATTTTTTTTTATATAGAATAAGGGTGACAAACGAGCACACAGTCCACCTGATGGTAAGTGGTTGCTGTTGCCCATAGACATCTACATCTATCTTCGTTAGCGAATTTAAATGCAGATGCGTTGTCAGCCGTGAGGACTAAGATAGAATGCCTCTTTTCCAGTAAAAAGGGTCTCCGGTTCTCTACACTCACCATACGAAACACAGCAGCATTAAGCTGCTATTTTACGTTGGTATTCTGTGAGAGCGTGGTCCTTCCCCGGTCGAGCCGAGCCATTCGTGCTACAATTATACTATTAATATAGCTGCAGCATGGCTCTACCACGTAATAAATTTAAACAATTTTTATGAATATTGCTCGGCTAATAATCTAAAATTAAATATTGATAAATGTTATACTATAACTTATTCCCGAAAAAAACAACCGATTGATTACAATTATAAATTAAATAATATTTTGATTAAAAGAGTGACCGAAGTGAGGGACCTGGGAGTATATCTCGATGATAAACTAGACTTTGCGTCTCACATTGGCAAGGCTACTGCCAAGGCTTATAGAATGTTAGGTTTTGTCTTCCGACAATGCAAGGACTTCAAAAACATAAACACGTATATTATGCTCTATAATTCTTTAGTAAGCTGTCATCTTGAATATGCATCTACGGTGTGGAACCCTATTTATACTACTTACGTGGAACAAGTAGAAAGGATTCAAAATAAGTTTCTGAAAAGACTTAGTTATAAATTTAAGGATCATTCTGCGCTACATCATTCATTAGAATTACGGCGTGAACATAGGGATCAAGGGTTCTTGTTTAAACTTTTACATAACTATATAGATTCCCTCTTCCTTCTAAGTCGTATTTCATTTAGATGCCCTAGGTTAAGTGCTCGCTCCAACGCAGTATTCTCTACTCCTTTTTGCAGAACTAAGTATTCGAAAAATCGGTTTCTGGTCCGTGCTTGCAACACACATAATGAACGATATAACCATATTGATATATTTAACTGCAAACTAAGCGGTTATATTTCATCTATTAAGCAAGTTGATCACGCTTAGGCGCAGTGTGTACTTCTTGTTCTCTCTCTGAATATAAAATTACCTTTACTAACATTGCTATTAGGCATGCATTAAGTATGTTTTTCTCTTTGAAAAACACAAATATGTACTTCATTTAATTATGTCTAAAGTTTTCGCAATGTAATTCTTAACGTTGGAAACTGTTCTGGCTAATGTATTGTTAACATTCACCTTACATTCAAATGTGATATAAGAGCTGTAAATTTCTTTGAATAAAAAAATAAATAAAAAAAAAGAAACTATTAAAATATTACGGAGATCAGTATGTTTTCTACAGCGGAGAGGCACGCTACAGTACTATCGTTGCAGCACGAATGGGTGGGCTCGACTTGGGATGGACGACAAGCTAATATGCGTAGCAGCTTATAATTGAAGTGTAATGCTGTGTATTTGTATAGAGGGTAATGAAAATTGAAGACAACTTCCACTGATAACTGGGTATTCCTTCTAAGTCACTAAAAAAACTGTACTGCTAATTTAAATAATTTTAAAATTTATATTTCCTGGAAGTAAAATTAAGTTTTCACAATAAAGAACTTAAAAGTAATGCTAGTTGTACCGTTATATTGGCACTAAGGCATCCTCGCTTTAACGGGAGATGTCCATGGTAAAAACTGACTATTCTTCGGATTTGGCGGCTTCGGAGGCTATTGAAATCAAAAAAAGTCCTAATTTCAATAGAGAAGATGGCTGTGTGCTACCATCTGCTTGGGATCCTATAGTTAATGAAATTAAATCCCAACCCAAGTATACAACTGCAAGACTTCAAGATACTGTAAGTTCATACTGCGTAGATCGGCACAAAAATTAATAATTTTTGTGGTTAACTATGACATTGGGACGTCAAACACCTCAGTGCTCAAAGTGCTCGAAACGTCGGAAATCTATACATATAATAAACCTGTAGAAAAGTCGTGTCTGTAATTCTAATATACTCTTGGAAAAACAAGTGAAGGGGACTAAAAAAAGGGTACTGAATCCAAATTAGTGGTTTTTAGAATTTTTGTGTCTGTCTGTCTGTCAGTGTATTACCGATTCACGCAAAAACTACTGGACCAATTTCCATTAAATTTTATATGTAGGCAGTTAGTAACTCGGGGCAACTTAGTGGCTACTTTTTATCTGATTACGGAACTTAAAAAAGAAGGTTAAGTATTTTTCTTCCTTTAGATGTTAATTTTATATAATATATGATTATGTTAGTTAATAGGCGGGATGACGGGTGTTTTGTCAAATAAATATCGTATTTGTAAATAAAGTTTAAAATTAGTTTTAACCTTTGCATAACAATTTGAAACCCCGCTGACGATATATGTTTTAATTATCAAAACAACGCTATCTATCATCAAATGAAAACAGCCTATATTTTGCCTTTAGTAACTAATAAATTAAATACTATAAATAAGTTACATTTATATGTTTAAATAATTAGGTTTATAAAATTATTAAAAAAAACTAACGTTTAATTTAATCCTTATTTCATTTTAAAAGTGTAATAATTAAATTTTAAGAACTAATAGATAATAGTGACATCTATCAAATTTATTAAAATTGATATTTTAATAAGTTTGATTACTTAAGATAACTTATTAAGTTTGATACTGTTCATCATCTGTTCACTGTTGTTTCATCTGTATGTAAACTGATTAAAACTGGTTTGCCTGCAGTTATTGCAAAATTCTCATTAAATAATTATTTCGTGAAATGGTGTCATTTCATGATATTTATCACTGTTTGTTGACCATGTCATGATATAGCTAAGCCAAATCAATGAATCGAGATCGTTTAACGATATTAATAACTAAACACAAAATTGATATTTCATGATAATATGGTCATATCGTCAAATAGTTTGGTGAAATACTATTTGACGATAGCCTAGTTGCTAATAGCGTTTTTTTTACGTGCTAATAGCGTTTTTTTACAGGAACAAATTTTTAACAGAATCAACATCACTTTATGCCTTTTTTATATAATAAATAAATGTTCCCGGCTTTGGGGTGGCTCTTGAGCCAGTCGCACTCCTTCCTTCTATGGCTGATATTACTAGATATTATAGTTTTGACTTTCATAGTTTTAATGTAATATAGCGCCCTCTACTTTCTGCTAAATAAACTAATGATAAGTAACTGATAAAATTAAATTTTAGAATGCTACTGAATACTTATTCGTGCAGCACTAAAAATTGTCACACTTAAAAATATCTAGACCGGTGGCCATTATCGGGATGATTTACCACAATTACCACGTTTGGCCAAATGGCTAACAACACTGTTATACACAACACGTGTGTTTTGTGTGCACAGTATCCAGTACATTGTACACAAAACTGAGGTTAAGAGAGAAGCTCTTTAGTTGAATATATTGGGTGTCTGTCGGCATAGGTTTCATTTTACCAACTTCATATGTTGATTTTTGTGACAGTCCTGGTTTCATAGCTCACATGAGATAATATGTAAATGAACAGGATGTTGCGAAAAATACTTTAAATATCAATGATTTTACTAAAACAAAGGTTTATTTTAATTTACTTGTCAGAGGCGGTAATCAAACTGATCCAAACGTAAATTTCATAGTACATAAGCATTGTTATATATTTTTACATATATGTTAATTGCAATTTGAAGTGTCGATTCACCACGTCCTCGACGGTGAAAGAAAACCTGCATATCTGAGAAGTTCCCCAGTTGAGGTCATCACGCGATGGCACTTTTTTTGACCAAAAACTCTGTGGCCTGTGTCCAGTAGTGACATGTATGTAGGCTGCTACTTTTTTAGTTTTAATAGGGCAATTATGCTGTTTTTATTTCATTCATATTTTCGGAGATGTTACTTTTTTGTTTTCACATTACCGTAAATATAAACGATAGCAAAGATTCGAAAGAATAGAACTCATCATCGTTATCATTACAACCTATCAAAAGTCTACTGAACTGAACATAGGCCTCACTCATAAATTGTTATTATTTTGAACTGCTGTCAGGAAGATGACGTTCTCCTGCTTATTTTCTTCTGCCGCCTTTTAGAACACACACGGAACGATATGAGGTGGCGGATTCTCTTTCGCCGCCACAACAAGGCGTTCCACGAAGGCGAACCCACATTCACTTCGAATAGAACTTCATTTATATTAAAAGTAATCTTAAGGATTTTATCATGTTGAATTTTAACTTTTTAATTCCTGAAGTTTCGGCCACTTTAAAGCACCCATGGAGACGGGGGGGGGGGGGTGAGTTATTTAACCCGCCAAACGGTGACGTCGATTTGACTATGGAAGATTTTTCAAAATCTTTTATTTACTGACCTTTTTTTTGTTAATTATAAATTATTTGACATTCAAACAACGATATTTCATTAATAACAGCCTCGTTTATTTACTTTTTCTTTTGATTATACAACTTCACATAGAACCTTTATAATTAGTTAGTATTTAACACACGTAGCATTTTAAAAATTTGAAAACATAACAATCAACATATTTTTGAAGTTAGTTCAGTCTTTTCAGTTTTTAGACTCTAAAAACTTACTTATAATAAACAAAAAATGGTTATAATTCAAAAAATTTTTGTGAAAATCACTATTCTCCAGTGAAGCAAAAACTGCAATAAGCAATGTATTGGTTGGTATACTCGAAAATAATCTCAATTATAGTGTCGTCAAAGAAGTGTCTCCAAATTCCAAGAGGGTCATTTTCACTAGATATAGCTTGTTTAGGTCCTGGTAACTGATTTACTATATTGAAACTTCTAGTACAGACAGATTGGCGGTGAGGTCCTTTGCTCCATTTCGTACTATTATCTTTCCTAAATAAAAGGCACTTTTTTCGATTCTTCCCGTTCACATAGCTAGTCTTCGCTGTCTGAATTCTGTACGTCATCTGGTAAGGATTCGCCGGTTCGATATCACTTCCAGCTTCACTGTCTGAAGATATCTAGACGATGCTGTTCCTTTTCGTACGACATGCTGTAACAAAGTTTATATTTGAAACAAAATAGAATAAATTTGTGATATTTCGATAAAATTGATAAAATCATGCAATAAACTTACTGATTATAGGACAATGCAATAAAACTACAAAATTAAGTAAAAAAAAATGTACATAAATCAGACAAAATACGAATAATCAATAATTCCACTCTGCCTCTTTTACTTACATATTCGGTGACCCCGGTGTACTGTACCGGGTTGGCGCTAATACTCAGGAACGTGCGCCCGCTCCGACGCCGCGGGGTGAACTGAGGGTGGGGAGGGAAATGAGGCAGCTACTCGAAATCGCGACGAAAATCGGCGGCGGAAAAAGTTATTCGAATTTTTCATGTCACCCGGTCCCACAGACATATAGGTCACCGTTCCCGGGTTAACGTCCTGATGTCATAGTTTACGAAGATTACAATCAACTTTTAACTAATAATGTTTGGTCCGATCTACGCAGGACGAGCTTACAGTATTTTGAAGTCTCGCAGTAGTATGCTTGGGTTTGGATTTAATTTTATTAATTATGGGATCCCAAGTAGATGGTAGCACCCAGCCATCTTCTCTGCGATACTGAACATGTTGATATAATTCAGACTTCCCGGAGCGTTGGTGCTTCACATCAGCAATATGTTCTTTTACGCAAATTTTTATGAAACTTTCTTCCGAAGATGTGTTTTGTACAACTCGCTTAAATAAAAGTTAAAATGTAACGCGATTAATTAAAATTTGTTTTATTACATGTGTAGTTTTCATCCTTATACAACTGCATTTATGACATTATTAAGTCTACTCGAACGTAGAAAAAATATCAGAATCTATTTTATGGTGCCAATCAATATTAAATGGGACCAATTATATGTATCAAATATCGCATACGCAGACACAGACACAGAAGTGACTCTAAAAGTGATCGAATTTTGCTAAATTTGGCACGGAATAGCATTTAATGATGTTTCCAAATTGAAGACCACGCGAGCGAAGCCGCGGGTAAAAAGCTAGTATAAAATAAGTTAATATACGCGATAAAACTAGTTTTATTTAAATGTGTAGTGTTCACGTAAATATAAGAAATCATTCGTTACTTATTAAATTTACAGAAAGCTTTACTTGTAACAAGAGGCAAAGACATAAATTAATATATAATTGACATTAGTAATTGAATTGTTACTCTTCACAACAATCTACACACATCCACCACGTTACATTTCTTCTTTTCGTGGTAATTTTTTAAATAGAATTAAGGTGACTAACGAGCACGCAGTCGACTTGAAGGTAAGTACAGCCTATATACATCCCTCTGATGGGCACAGGCCTCCCCTTATTTCTGAGAGGGTTTTAGGGCAAGGATATGGCCGCCGCGCTGCCCCAAAGCGTGTTGATGAAAACTTCACATGTCTGCGAAATTTTTTTCTTATTTCTCAGACATGCAGGCTTCATCACGATGTTTTCCTTTACCGCTGAGCACGTGGTAAATCAGCACTTAAAATTGCAATTAACAATTTCATTGGTGCCGGCGGGGATCGAACCCGGGTTTCTTGCGTACTGTGAAATTTATAGCGAGCTATCTTTTTAAGTCCATAGATTGACAGTAATGGATTGTCAACACCACAAACAAGAAGCCGGAAAGATATCATTGTTCAAGTTCTGATACAAAATTTTACTATCACAAGCACAGAAAAAATAAATAACGCAATAGCGGAGAGATTCCCGCTGACAAAATATTCCCTATATATGTAAATGCATTCTGGAAGTAGACGTAACATCGTAACAAACTGTTGATTGCAAATGATCTTGCAAAAGCGTCTGATGACGAGTAGCCACAATTTCACAACAATGTGTTGATCATGAATAGTCCCGACTAAGCTTTTGTATTAAGTACAAAAAGAAGGTGCTAATTCCACTGTTTAGTTGCTATTGCTTGTCAAAGCAAGGTGTCATATTTATTTTCAGGAAACAGACTTGTTTTGACCATCCTATAAAAGCCGTTGTATTTAGAATTACAATAATTTTAGTCCTCACGTAGTGTAATCACCTATCTTTGGAAGTCAATATTGCATTGAATTTGTTTTAATTCATTATTGTAATGAGATTCAGAAGCATCGAGACATTGCTATAGTTATTAAAGAACTTCAGAACCGCTCCCGAAACTTAGAAAAAAACTCCTAAAGTGTTTCGTAACTTTTAAGTAGGTATTTTAGAGTATTTTAAGTAAAAATATAGAAGATGGACAGCAACATATAGAGGGGGGTGAGAAACGGTACGGTAACGTATACGATAAATCAAATCGTAAACAGGCTACGATGTAATTTAGAGACACGAATTAGTTGGCTTCTCAAACCTGAACATTGATCTTAGAAACTATATTTAACAAAGTAAGCTTTAATTATGTTACGCAATGCTTCCCACCAGTAATTAAACGGCATATTCAAACCAACCACGCTAACTTTCTCAATCCGTAGTCTCAATCATTAGGTTACTGTCACTTTAATTTATTTTGGTTGTGGTGAAATTGAGTTTGGACGTGCCAGATAAATGAATTCATTGATTAAAAGGACTAACCGAGTGACACGGGTAAGAAATCCTAACCAATGTCATCGTCAGCAATAATTTCCTTGACCACACATTTCTTCAATAGTAATTTATTTAATTATTCCATTTTTAACCCTTGACGTAAACAGAGGGATGTTATAAGTTTAACGTGTGTATCTGTATATCTGTGTGTCTGTCTGTGGCCTCGTAGTGCAAAAACGGATTAACCTATTTTGATTTAGTTTTCTTTTGTTTGATATGCTTGTTTAGTTTTTAATATGATGATGTCATCAGCTGGTATCTGCAGGATACCCAACTTCTCAACAGAGGTATCGTATTTGGGCTCATTGCAGAGCAGGAAAAAGAAATGAGGAAATATTGGTGAGGGATTACAAGCTACTTTGAATCGAAATGAAATTTTGGTATACGATGTAGTACGTTGGTGGCAAATTAGTATATGAATGTGTTAAGTGAATGAAAGAATGAATATTCTCAAGCAATTAGATTTATGTACTTACTAATAACTGCTTTTGTTGGCTTATCGATATATGGAATAGGAATAGGAAATCCACAAAATAATTGTAATGTCTTTGTATTAGTAATTCACTTAAAGAGAACCATAAATAAAAAATAATATATGATTAAAATATATAACAACCGCTGGCAGATACCCGGGCATATTGTGGAAATTAATGCGAGTAATTTCGTACTGTGGTATTGTGCCCGCGCTCCTAAAGTTTTGTGGCCACGAAAAATTTAGAAAATGAACAAAAATGTTTTGATTTAATTCATCATCATCATCATAGGCCTCCATCGAGGAGTGCCACAAAACACGACCCTAAGCCGGCTGCAACCATTCACTTCCTGCATATCTTACCAGGTCGTACCTCCTTTTAATGGGTTTGAAAAACTTTCTTCCCCATCGATTATCAGTTCTTCAAGTTGTATGGCCGGCCCATTGTCACTTCAGCTTACTAATCCGTTGAACTATGTCGGTTACTCTGGTTCTACTGCGGATGTCTTCATATCTAAGTCAGCAGAGAAACTCCAATCATAGCCCTCTCCACAGCTTGCTAAACTACCTTGAGCTTCCCCATACGACCAGCAGTGAAGGACCAAGTCTCAGATCCAAACGTCATCACCGGCAACATGCACTGGTTGTATAATATTGTTTTCCAGTTTTGAAGTACACCTGATGAGAATATGTGTCGTAATCAATAAATTTCTTTAATTATTTCACTTTTTTAATAGAAAAAAACAATGCCTATGACTATATTGGTCAATCTCTCTCAAATCCTTCCCGGAATTTCTAATAATTGACACATTTGGCACGGCGCAGATCACAGTGCTGTACTTTCACAACTTTGACGCAGCCATCGGTGTGACCCTCGTACCTGGAAAATATAATAGAAGCTTCTTCTATATGGTAAGATATAAGTAAAAGATTGTACATGGTACACCCTGGAATAGTTCTTCTTTAAAAGAATTTTTGAGAAGATTCACACCACAATACTACAAGGAGATCTACGGTTTCTACCTAACAGCTGCCAAGCGTGGCAACTGTGGCAAACATGAGGCAATATGTAGATTTAGGATGTAATATTTTTACGTGGTAAAGCCACGACACAGCTACATGTATACCGAGTGACGATGAAGTGATCACATTAAATGAAAAGACGTATCCTACATAAAGTTCTTTAAACATACACAACTAAAAAAAATATAACAATTAACATTCTAGTCGCGGTAGCGTTTTTTTTAGTTTCAATATTAAACAACATCATGTAAATGCATACAGATATCACCTGATGAATACTAGAAGGTCAAAGACCCATGGCCGGTGAAGGCGAAGATATCTAGTTTAAACGTTGCCAATCCGAATTACTCAAATAAAGTAAAAAATCAAGCAAAAAATGTACTTACGGCTAACAATTTAAGCCATAATTCTTATGTGTGAAATTAAAAACAAAGGGACGGCGCGGGTGTGTGAAAACAAAGTCAAGCGAAAAATTTACTTAAAATAAAGGGCTTAAGGCATAATTCTCTATGCGCGAAATGACTAGAAATGGGACGGGGTGTCGGGAAGGTGCATGTTGTGGAAATTCATATTTCTCTGGCGTGACGATTATTAGAAAGTAAGTCACTTTGTCCGACGCCGGCGTCCTTGGGGATGGTTCATGAGTCGCTTGACCTAATTTTCGTTTTCGCGTACACGTCCTTTGAGTATTAATTGTTGTTTTTTTTTTTGGTTTTGTGGACATTTTAATAATTTTCTTAATTTGTTTGTGATAGGACACGTTAATATGATAATTATAGTTGTGATAAGAAGATGGTGTGACAGTTTGTGCGAAATTGGACGCTTTCTTTTACTGTATTGTATTTTATTATTTGTGATAGTACACGTTAATAATACGCTAGGTAATCATATTTAATAACTTAGCGACGATGTCAATTATACATTCGGGTACAATTTGAAAATTTAAAAATTTGATTTGTTTTGATTATTAAACTTGAGTGATTTTAAGATTAAAGTGATTATTTGGATAAAACAATACCATGAAATTTGTGATTTGTTGATAACATCGGATTAGCATCGCCCTACGCGTGCCTAATTACCTATGTATGGGCAAGTGTAGGTATTATAATTACCTATGTCGATGTCGCGTGAGCACTGAACGGCGCAGCGTGGCTGCGCCGTTGCCGCTTTTACAGGTCACTTCAGGTCAGTAAACTAATATTATCAAAGATGATTTATTTCTTGTCAATTTTTTACGCTATTTATTTTGTTTGAAAAATGCCTTTTTATTTTCTTTTATTATTGTTAATTTTATTATTTTAACAGACATATATCAACTTGTATTAACTGCTGTGCTATTTAACGTGATAACCTAAGCGCCACCCAGTAAAGCTAGTAGGAGGAATGGGTCGGCTCAATCGAAGTAAGACTACGCTCTTACAAAATACCACCGAGAAACCGCAGAATAATGTTGCAGTTTTCATTTGTGATGAGAACCGGATACCGTTTTTGCAGGTATCGAGGCGTTTCATCTTATATTCTGGGATGGTATCTGTGTTTACTTTAAATGAAACACATTTTACGAATTTTGTTGCGTTTAATTTTAACTTTTTAGTTCCGAAACTTCTTCAAAAATGTCTCGTCTATAAAGAATCAGTCTAAAAAATTGTTTCAAGGTATTTACTTAATGTTGGAAAATAATTTTTAATGGCCCTACACAAAGAAGACAATAGCACCCTATACTGTAAGCCGATATAAAAGCTAAGGTTAAGGCAACAGACAGAAGGAATGAAAGCTATCGGACTCCACTGTATACTCGTACATCTTGTAAATGACAGTTTATATAAATGATACAGTCTGAGATCACCGATTTGTACAGAAAGTAATGATGTAAACACAATTTCGCTATCTTATTATTATAAGAATGAAACACAATTTGATTTGATGACAGCGGTTTAATAAATGTCACCAAATTTTATACGTGTATTTTTTATACGTGGTAGAGCCATGCTGCAGCTATATTAGTAGTATAGTTGTAGCACGAATGGGTCGGCTCGACCAGGGAAGGATCACGCTCTCACAGAATACCAGCGTAAAATAGCAGCTTAAAACTGATGTATTTCGTATGGTGAGTGTAGAGAACCGGAGACCCTTTTTACTGGAAAAGAGGCATTCCATCTTAGTCTTCACGGGTGACAACGCATCTGCATTTTGATTCGCAAACGAGGACAGATGTAGATGTCTATGGGCCACAGCAACCACTTACTATCAGGTGGACTGTGTGCTTGTTTGTCACCTTATCCTATAAAAAAATACATAATGTTCTCACATTAGTTCTTAGGGGCCAAGTATCTTCAATCTTTTAAATCGAATGAAGAATCTTGACCTTCCTATAACTATGATTTAGGTTACTTCCTTTATCGTCAAAGCCGATAAAGGAAGGTGAAACCGAATTTGATCTTTTTACATTTTTATTCTTGATGTACATTTTTTTATAACTTCGTCTTCTCTTAAATGAACTAGTGGTAATCCCTGCCTGCGAAAGTACGTCTCCTAAGGCTCTTTATACTTTATACTTTACTGCCGGAATGATGATTGTAGTACTACCAGATGTCTAGCATCCGTAACGCTGCTCCAAGTCTCCGGTCTGGAAGTTTTGCGTCAAGCCTACACGGGTTGGTTATATCGCTATCTATCGGAGATCACATAAACTTCAGACATTTCCATAACTCGCCTCTCACGACACTGACGATATATAATGGGAGGATGGCTTCCTAAGAGCTGTTATATCACAAGACTAAATAGTTGTTTTTTTATAATTATTTTAAGTAACAAATTATAAAAAAAACGAAGCTATTAAGCTTTGTATGAAGTATAAATAAATCACGACAATAATCGCAATGTCGAAAATATGAAACAACCACACATACATATACATCAAAAAACTAAAAGTTTCATTCAAATACGTGAAATTTACAACGTTTTGAACAAAATATAGTAGCCGTGGGTGGAAAAGTGGAGATCTCCCGCCGGCAAGCCAGCCAAGTGAGTAATATAATATAGAATTTACTATGAATTAGTATTTTGTATTTTAACGTGAAACATCTTTAAAATCAAACCGAACCATACAGGTACCAGGTCTGAAAAGTGAACCGTAACGAAAAGGTATCTTCATCTTGCCCTAATAATTACAAAACAGTCTTAGAGTCCTTAGTCAAGTGTCATTATTTAACTCATATAGTCAACTCGTTGTAACGACCTTGAGCTTGCATCAGGGCCGGAAGGGTTGATGGGGAAGGGAAAATGCGCAGATTAACCAAAACCAGCGTTCTCTCTACTTTATAATACTAAAAGCGACTCGCTGATATAGGCGTTTCTTGTGCCCTAAACAACCCCACCCGATATGTTTTTCAAATTTATTGCAGTCTACATTAAACAAACAATGGCAAATTAGAATATTTAAAAAAGACAATGTTTCACTCTCTTAGTTTTTCTTTACCGAGTTATTTCCCTACGCTGAGCGAAGTTCGGTCACCCAGGTACTATGTGTGGCGGCACAATGACAGGCTCGTCACACATGAGTTTCACACAGCGTAAGGAAAAAAACTAGATAGAGATAAACTTGGAGAGTAAAGCATTATAATACATACCTTTTTTTCAAATATTCTATAGTGCCTTAGATTTTGCAATAAATTAAAAAATACACACACAAAATACAATCAAATTGTTAATGCCGTTTTCGAGAAGCTAATTACATAATTTATTATTATAAGGCGGCCACCAGAGCGGTTGTCAGTGCACTGAGATTCTCTGGAGGGTTGAGATTGTATCGGGTGTGACGTTTAAGCAGTCCCAGACATGTTCTATAAGACTCCAATTTAAAAATTGTCACCTTCGAAAGATAACCATTAACGTACCTTGCGGTGCGTGGTCGGGCATTATTTTGAATTCTTCGCCTCCAATTAATTCCACATAGGGTAAAACATGGTCTTGGATGATCTCTTCAATGTACCGCACTGCCGGTAAAGGACCTTCAACCACCAATAACTCTGTACGTGCATCTATACTGATCCCTCCCGAAACCATTACGGATCCACCATGAAAACTTACGTTTTGCCTGGTGGTAATTGGCAGAAACCTCTCACCACGCTTTCTCCACACACGTTCACGGTCATCTGGAGCTCTTAATCTTCCACATAACTTTACTCCACTGCTCATGAGTCCAATTTGCATGCTCGCGAGTGAATCGAAGTCGAGCTGCGCGATGTTGCCGGAGCAGTTCTGGACCTCGTATTGGTCTTAAAGAACGAAGGTCCCGTTCCTCCATTCTCTTCTTTCTTATCGTCCGCTCACTAAAGTTGACCCCTCTTGCCATTTGCAGACGCTGCCCTATTTCAACCGCAGTAAGGAACAGATTTCACAAAATTGCGAGGGTGATAAATCGGTCATCCTGCGCTGATGTACAACTGATTCCGCCACTTCCTGGTCTCCTCGTGTACAGACCGGTCTGATCGTTCTTTTTTAAGGCGTATCTAAGGATTGTACGCGGTACATTTAAAAATTCAGCAATCTCTCGCTGCGTTCGCCCTTGACTCCGAAGCAACACAGCTTGAGCAACTTGAGCTGGAGTTACAGTCATTGTGTTTCGATTCTGAAAGCAAGAAGATACTACACATTAATTGAAAAACAAAACCAAAAGAAGATTCACCAACAATAAAATGCGCCATCATTTAAACATAAAATTTTAACTCACCTGTGTTTCGTGCGTTCTAGCGACAAACTAACGCTAAAAGTCACAGAAATTAAACAAATTAACTTTTTTTCATGCTTACCCTCTTAAATCAACAAAAACAAACGTGTTGTCAATGTGTCACTGAAATTTTTATTCAATGCACCAAAATCGCCTGTTAGCGGTTAGTTTATGTTTGGGATTTCAAGAATAAAATAGAGATATGTTTACATGAATTACTCG
Organism: Parnassius orleans; assembly: GCA_029286625.1. NCBI lineage: Eukaryota > Metazoa > Arthropoda > Insecta > Lepidoptera > Papilionidae > Parnassius > Parnassius orleans. Next base: position 35,926 of record JAGSMP010000773.1, read on the forward strand.
CTTAAATTATTAAGATTTGATTAGAATAGAATAGAATATTTTTTTATTCAATAAAGATCACATGTGTAATCCTTATTTAAAGTAATTTTTTACTTTACCACTGGTTCGAGAAAAACCTCTGTCCTGGGAAGAACCAACAAAAAACCCAGCGGGACTTTCTTTTAAGTAATTTTTACATTAATGGTTGTACAAACTATTTACAAAATTTATTTTAGAAACTGCTTGGGAGCGACCACCCCATTACCAGGGGTTATTATCAACCATGTATTAATTTATATTATAATAACCCTTTTTATGCAGCTTCAGCTTACCAAAACATTTTAAACGTAGTAATAGAGAGAGCCTGCATAATTTCCGGGACCTTGTTGTAATAGCGTATACATTGCCCCAAGAATGAATTACTGAATCTGTGGAGTCGAATAACTGGTATCACTAGCGTGTGTTTGTTCCTAGTGTTTACATAATGTTTATCACTTTTTTTAGTAAAACGATCTTTGTTTTTGTGAAAATACATAAAATTTTCGTAAATATACTGAGAGGCCAAAGTTAATATATTTATTCGGTTTTAGGTTGTAAATAGCTCTAATGGTTCTGTTCTGTAAAACATAAATAGTTTCTAAATCAGTAGCAAAATCCCATAAGAAATTATGCTATGGAAATAACTGAAATAAACTAACATAACTGTCTCGACACTAGAGAGACCTCTAATCTTTTTTACAACATAGGCTGCAGAACTTAGTCTTCTTGATAGTTTGGATATATGGTGGCCCCACTGAAGCTTTGCGTCAAGAGTGATGCCAAGAAAAACAGTGGATTCAACAGAGCTCAGTTCTAACCCATTTAAAAAAACACATTGGTATTCAGATTTTTAACATTTGATGTTGTAAATTTAATACATTTAATTATATTTCCGTTTAAATGTAGACTATTAACGTTAAACCAATAGACTTTTTTGATATAGCATTATTCACTTCATCACATTTAAATGATTGATGTTTAAGTTTAAAAATCAAGGAAGTATGATTAGCAAATAATTCTATATCATGATTATCCCCTACAAGGGAAGGTAAGTCATTAATATACACTAGAAATAGGAATGGGCCGAGAATCGAGCCCCGAGGGACACCCATTACTACAGGTGACCCGGAATAACTTTTTCTTTTTTTAATATGAGAGGGGGCAAATGAGCATACGGCTCACCTGATGGTAAGTGACTACCGCCGCCCATGAACAACTGAAACAACAGGGGAATTGCAGATGCGTTGCCAGCCTTATAAAAAGGAGTACGCTCTTTTCTTGAAGATCCCTAAGTCGTATCGGTCCGGAAAAATCTCAGGTGGTAATCGAATCCACAAGGAAGTTGTGCGAGGAAGAAAACTTCTTTTAAATCGCACAGTGGTGGATGGTATCGCGAGTTTTGTCGCGATGTGTGATGATGAAATTGTGCGGCTGGAATTAGTCCGAACAATTCCTCAGAGCACTCCCCGTGGTAAATGCGATAAAATACGCAAAGAGATGCAACAGCTCTTCGCATTGCCAATGAGTCAAGGTTATCGGAAATAGTTCGGTCGCCGACGATTCGAACAGCTCTGCGCTGGATGCGATCAAATGGAAGGAAATGGAAGGATCTGGCACTGGGGAGCCCCAGCCTAGAGATTGGAACAGTATTACATATGTGGCCGAACCTGCGCCTTGTAAAGTTGTAAGCGGTGTGCCGGCATGAAATACTGTCCCGCTCTGCTGAGCACGCCAAGCTTTTTAGCGGCCAATTTGGCCTTCACTTCCAAGTAACCACGAAACTGCACGTCACTCGATATGTCGACGTCGAGAATTCCGATACTGGCTGAGGCAACAAGGGGAGTGCCTTGAAACTGAGGTGATACGACAAAGGGGTTCTTTTTAGCGGTAAACGCGCAAACTTGTGTCTTCTGAGGATTAAACTGGACTAGATTTAGTCGCCCCCAATCCGAGACTTTATCCAACAAAGTCTCGACTTCAGACACAAGTATGTTCCGGTACCAGCGTAAATGGGCTTGTAATCGGAGCATGCACTGTCTACTACAACCTTGATGCTCCGATCAGCAAGAAAACTGGTGATCCAATTGCACAATTTCTCGGAAAGCCCATAGGAAGGAAGCTTCGTAAGAAGCGCTTTGTGCCAAACCCGATCGAAGGCCTTCGCTATGACCAAACTAACGGCCAACGCCTCCCCTTGGACTCTACTGCCTCCGCCCATTTATGAGTTAGGTAACCTAGAAGATCACAAGCCAAGCGACCGCGACGGAAACCGTACTGGCGGTCACTAATCAGCTGGTGATCCTCAAGGTACCGCATGAGCTGGTCGATGATAACGGAATCCATTATTTTAGAGAACAAGGAGGTGATGGCGATAGGTCTATAGTTGGAGGGATCAGAGCGGTTACCTTTTTTAGGGATCGGGTGTACGAAAGCTGTCTTCCATGATTTCGGGACTACGCCTAGGGAGTAGGAGTACCGGAAAAGACGCGTTAAAACCGGTGAAAACTCCAGAGAACACGTCTTCAGCACAATAGGAGCTACGCCATCAGGCCCACTAGACTTGTTGACGTCCAGGGAGAGGAGTGCTCTGCGCACCGAGCGCTGGGTAAACAGCACATCCTGCATGGAGCAATCACACCGCGGGATAGTCGGATGTGTGTTCCCTCCGTCATCAAAAGTCGAGTTGGACGCAAAGGGCGAGCTCAGCAAATCGGCTTTGTCCTTTGCGGCATGGGCCAGTGAGTCGTCCTCCCTGTGCAGAGATGGGAGAGATGGCTGACAGAAGTTCCTTTGGACAGCCTTGGCGAGAGACCAGAATGCACGTGTTCCCGAAGGAAGACGAACTAGTTTCTCGCCAATTCTGCCGATGTGCTCTGACTTAGCCTTGACAATGACACTTTTGAAGGATCTGGAGGCGGAATTGTACTTCTTTTTAAGAGCGCTGGTATTTGCATCCCGAGACGTCGATGCGCAAGCCCAGGCCTGGTAGCTCTCTTGCTTATGGCGTAATGCAATTTTGCAGCAGCGACCAAACCATGGCTGAGTTCTACCTCCGATAGGTACCACAGATGATAGATGAATAGTTGATGAAGATAAATAGTTCCATTTCCTGTAGCACAACCCGAGAAGCAAACCCGCCTCCAAGGGTAGGATGCAAAAAAAGATCGCATCCCGTCCCAATTGTCTGACCTATAAATCCAAACACGGCGGCAACCTGCAGAACGCAACCGCGATGGGAGCGTGAGTGGCACCGTACTCCGGATCAGACAATGGTCTGAGGAGCCAAGAGGGGCGTCGACGGAGACCTGATATCCGTCCGGATGAAAGGTCCAACAGGGAAGGTACATGATATTCCACATCTGTGATCCGCGTAGGCAAGGTAACCAGTTGTGTCAGACCATATGCCAAAGCAAAATCATAAACAGATCTACCCGCATGATTGGTTAAACGAGAACGAAGCCATTCAGCGAAGTGGGCGTTAAAATCACCAAACATCATGATATCTGCGGATGGGACCTGTTGTAGCACGGAATCTGCAGCCATTTGGACGTGGTCGATGAGTCGGTCTGTGTCGGCATTACCGCTATGGGACCTATAAAGGCACTCGTAGACACGGGGATCGTCGTTGCTGTCTACGCGTAGCTATAAGATGGACAGGTCCTTACCTTCGAGGTTGCCGAGGCGTACAGATGTCCTCTTTGACGTACACGCAAAGTCCAGCCCGGGGCACAAAGGAGTGTTCTTATTTGTACCCCGGGTAGAAGAGATACGAAGTATCAACCGGAGAGGACACCAGTGTCTCGGTTAGAAAGAGCAAGGCCAGTTTCGCCGTTTTCAGATGGTAGTGGACGGCGTTAAGGTTTGAATGAAGTCCCCTGATATTGAAGAAATTCACGGATAGCGTGGCAGGAGGTGCCTTTCACTTATTGCTCCGTTTTTCCCGAGCAGGTTTAGTTTCTAGCGGAATTAAAATAGAATTGCCTTGTCTGTGACTCCTCTATGTTAGAGGAGACTCCTCTATGTTAGAGGAGTCACAGACAAGGTTGGCTACATTTTGAAGCGAGCTTCTATTAAAACTTACTTCAAGCCGCCGAAGAAGATTAGTAAATTTTTACCATCCGTCAAGTGTAATATCCCCCTACAAGATGCAGGAGTGTACAAGCTTGATTGTGAATATGGTCTCTCTTACATAGGACAAACAAAAAGATCCATTAAAACCCGCGTGAAAGAACATATAGCTGACGTGAGACACCGATCTTTGATCATGTTCAAGATCGTCCCCGCCATTACATCAGATTTGATAGACCACAAATCCAATCAAATCCAAAAAAAAAATTGATAGAACACCGATTCCTACCAAGGATGATACGCGAGGCTATTGAAATTAAAAAACATCCTAATGTCAATAGAGAAGATGGATGGATGCTACCATCTGCTTGGGATCCTATAATTAACAAAATTAAATCCAAACCTAATCATACCACTGCAAGACTTCAAGATACTGTAAGCTCGTTCTGCGTAAATCGAACCAGAAATTAATATTAAAAAACTGAAGGTAGCCGGGCTAACTATGACATCGGAACGTCAAACATCTCAGTCCCCCCCGTGACCATGGGTTGCTGTAAAGCACCAGAAACGTCGGGAATCAAAATAGTAAAATTAAACGCGATTAAATCCGTAAAAATAGTTTTATTCACGACTATTATATGATCGTTCATTATAAATCTCGTATAACCATCGCCTACTTTTATAAATTCCTACTGTCACCCATTCATTAAATGATTTGCGACTGTTAAAAGATAAAGTTTTAGAAGTAAATATTCTACTAAATTCACAACTTATAATTTTAAATAACGTACCATACAAATAATCAGCACTATTTTTAAATGAAAGTAATGGAAGTCTTTTATTATATTATTTCTAAACTTCTCCAAGCGATGTTTATTTATTGGAACAAACACAACTTTATTATTTTTCTGTTTTTTGTGTATGTAAGGCAATAATTCCAACTGTCCACAGTGATCTGAACTAAAATTTTTAATAATTGATTTATGCAAGGGCTTAAAATCTGTAAAAATGTTATCTATACAGGTCGCACTAGGCCCAGCAATACGTGTTGGTTCTAAGAATAAATTAACAAGATTATACGGTTTATACAATGAGCTAAACTTAATACTAATTGAAGAAGTTTCAAGGAGATTGATGTTAAAGTCTCCACATATTACAACAGACTTGTTCTGTTTACTAAATTTGAGCAAAACTTCTTCCACAATCATTTCAAAATAGTCATAAGTAGCACATGGGGGTCTGTAAACGCTTACAACAATGAGGTGCTTGAACTCGACACAAGCCATTTCTACAGTTCGCTCAACAGAGAGGCTCACAATATTCTTACGTTCTTTATATAATAATGATTTATCTGCTAATATTAAGGAGCCACCACGTAAACTTTTTTCTCTATTGAAGGAACTGACCACCTGGTGATTTCTGAAATTAAACATGAAATTGTAATCTTTTAGCCAATGTTCAGTAATACAAAGTATATGTATGTTGTTATTATTTAAAAACAATTCTACTTCCATTTCTTTGCCCATCATGCCTTGTATATTTTGATGCACCAGGTGTAAACAATTTTTATTACTTATTTGTGGGCTGCATTCTAAATTAATTAAACTCTTATTATTGCTAGAGATTGCCTCTGTTGTCGCATTTACTAATTTAAATTAGTTGGAACTAATTCCAAATTAAATGTCAAATGATTATGATGCTCAATAAAAGCAGTCTTGGTAATAAAAACTTATTGAGTTAAAAGTAAATAATAAGATAGCACATTTGCTTGAGTGTTAAATTATATTTGGATAGGTAATACCTATCTTTTGCCCAAAACTTTTTTATTTAATTATTTATGTCAATTAAATTAAATTTGTCATTATTATCATTACAATTATATGTCAAATTTAAATTATTATTACATATTAAATTAATTAATATGAAAAAAAATTAAATTGTTTAATTTTGCATTTTCATCATATAAACCAGACTTATCTAGGAACCCTAAATCCTGAACACACCGACACTAAACAAACTTTATTTTATTACATCACTGTTCTTTTTATATTTTTTCGTTAGTCAAATATCCTTTTAAGAATTATAATTTATGCAAGTCGCTTTCACTTTTATTGAACTTCAATAAAATATTAAAAGAAAAGAATAAAGAAAACACCTATTTTTCCATTTCCCTATTAAAGTTTTCAAATCAATAGGTCCTATAGTTACGAAAGAAATGCTTTATTAAAAAAAATATAAGTTTACGTATCTCATTCATGGATGTTGCATAACGATTACTTTAACAGCTTCAAATAAATGGAATGATTAATTAGATTTCCTGTTAAATTAAAATCATGACAGGATTAGAGAGTTGTGCCAGCCGTCAATGTTCATGACGCACCCATAATGTGCTCATGAATATATGACATGTTAAACAACTCGACATATATGACAGGTACATACATAGTCGGGTGCTGTGTTTATATCGAAATTAACGCTAAAAATGTTTTATGATTGTAAACATATTATAATGATGTATATTTTCTACTTGTTAAAAGCCAGTGCTTGATTAGAATCCAACCTGGTGGTTAAAAGATAAAAAAAAATCACCACTTGTGATTTTTTTTATCTTTATTTACAAAAAAGGGGTTTTGTCACATAGTGACAATGTCACCCCGTAATATATACACAAATAATAATTTACAGAGAAATTAAAAATTAACAAATAAACACATAATAACATTAACAGTAACAGAGCTACATACAATCAAAATTAATTTAACAACAAAAAATATATATGTTGGAAAATCCTGTGATATGATTACCCTCATAAGTAGAAAATCTGCATCCATTATATTTTTATGGCTATTATAAAGTACAAAATCATCAGCGTATTGATAGTTGCTGCGTTAAATACTAATGTAGATAAGGGTCACCTTGAGCTATACCGGTTCCAGTAAATCTACTTACAGGCTCTTTATTATTTAGTTCGATAAATAATCTTCGTAAGTGTAAGTATCGTCATCATCATCATCATTACAGCCCTTCACAAGTCCACTGTTGAACATAGGCCTCACCCAAGGAATGCCACAAAGCATGGTCCCGAGCCACCTGCATCCATTTACTTCCTGCATGTCTTACCAGGTTGTCACTCCATCTAGTGGGGGGACGCCCTACACTTCGCCTACCGGTACGAGGCTGCCACTCGAGAACCTTTCTTCCCCATTGGTTGTCGGTTCTTCGAGCTATATGGCCGCCCCATTGCCACTTCAGCATACTAATTCTTTGGGCTATGTCGGTTACTCTGGTTCTACTGCGTATATCCTCATTTACATTAAGTCTATCACGCAGAGAAACGCCGAGCATAGCCCTCTCCATAGCTCACTGAGTGACTTTGAGCTTCCTCATACGGCCAGTAGTGAAGGACCACGTCTCAGATCCATAGGTCATCACTGGCAACATGCACTGGTTGTATATTCTAGTTTTGAGGTTTTGAGGTATGTCTTACGAGAAGATGTGTCGTAATCTCCCGAAACGCTTCCCAGCCGAGTTGAATCCGTCGATTGACCTCTCGGTCAAAGTTGGAGGTAATTAAATATTATGGTACCCACTTCTAGACCTAAAAGACTTATAACATTTGTTGTATTAACATTATTGTATGCGCCGTCGATGCCACCAAAACACCCTACAGTAACGTTTCCGTTACCAAAGCCACTCTGTATTCGTGACACTAATCTAGTCAAATTGTCCATGCAAGATCCTTCAAGACCTTCTAAAGCCTACTGTTTCCTCTGATAAACAGTTATTTTTTTCAATGTACCATTCCAGTGTGCGCGTAATATTTGTATGAAATATCTTGCATAGACAAGACAGCAGGGCAATAGGCCTTATACCTGAATCCGAGATTTTGTCAGTTTTCGGTTTCGGTATAGGAATTATTTTCACATCTCTCCATTGCTTTGGGTCAAAGCTTAAAAGCAAAAATCTTTTGTATAAAGATATGAGAATCATTTTGGCAGCATCTGGCAAGTTCTTGATCATAGAATATGAAATGTGGTCTGCGCCAGGTGCTGCATCGGACTCTTAATAGAAATAATATAGTTCTTTATTTTACGATCGACTCTCATCACTTACTTCGTCTTCCCATCTGCTTTCTTCCTCACTAACTTCAGTTACAGCTTCAGGTATACTTCCTACCCGTTCTTTGAGAGACTTCCTTCTATTTCTTCGTTTCTTTGTATTAGAAATTTTCCTCGTTTTTTCCGGGGCTGCTTTCGTAACACTGGCGTAGGTATGTACATCAATAGACCCGGGCATCTGTTTATCTTGCTGTATAGATTCATTTTCAGATGTAAGTTGTGTAATTAAAGGCGGATCACTTTTCATGTTCGGTGGTCGAGGCGACGGTGGGACAAATAACATAAGGGCTTTTCTGAAAGAATAGTTAAATTCTGCCATGAGTTCTCTAATTCGTTTCTCCTTCAAGAAGACAGGACAAATTTTAGCCATTGCCATGTGTTTTCCCATACAGTTATTACATTTGAAAGTTGTCGTTTCACAGTTAGGATGACTTTTTGTATATTTGAGACAGATTACTTTTAGAGGAGGGCACATTTTAATCAAGTGACCAAATCGTCAGCAACGGGAGCATTGTGTCACTGTAATGATGGCCTTTTAAAACATATTTTTTCATATTCGCTCAGCTCCCAGTGACCGTCGTAAGTGTTCTTTTGATTTAGCCTTTTTACTGCTAAAATCAAAGTTTCGCTATTAATTCCTTGTAATATCCCTTCTTCCCTCAATTCTAGATCAATATCTTTTATGATCCCATATGATTGATTAATTTCTAAAGTTTTTTGGCATTTAAAACCATTCTCGTTAAATCTCTTGCACTGTATAAAAGACTCAGCACTTTTTTCGCTATTAAAGTGAATCAGTACCTTAAATGTATTTATGTATTTAATTTTCGTGACGTTTTTATACTTTCTGCTTTTAACATTTTTGCCAATCCAAAGTGTTTCGGGAGTTTTTTATTACATGTCCGGAATTCTCATAAACACACTATCCTCTGTGCGTATGTCATTCCTATCTTCCGTATTACACATCTGTGGAATATCCTCCATGCTCAATGTGATCTCATTTTAACTATTTTCGGTAAACACACTATTTTCCACATCCACCTCACTCTGCATATAATTCAACAGAGCTTTATCATAATTATATGACATCACTGTTATATGTTTGTACGTGGTAGAGCCATGCTGCAGCTATATTAGTAGTATAGTTGTAGCACGAATGGGTCGGCTCGACCGGGGAAGGACCACGTTCTCACAGAATACCAGCGTAAAATAGCAGCTTAACACTGCTGTGTTTCGTATGGTGAGTGTAGAGAACCGGAGACCCTTTTTACTGGAAAAAAGGCAATCCATCTTAGTCCTCCCGGGTGACAACGCATCTGCATTTTGATTCTTTATTGAGGATAGATGTAGATGTCTATGGGTCACAGCAACCACTTACTATCAGGTGAACTGTGTGCTCGTTTGTCACCTTATTCTATAAAAAAAAATGGTCAACAAAAGCGCATGAACGTGCGAAACCCGTTGCTAAAACTAGTATCAGTACGTTATCGAACAATAAATCGACGCGTCTAGCTGCAGCGAGCGCCCACGCGCAACAGTAAGTGGTGATGAAGCTCTAGATGGGAAATCACATTGTCTTAGCGGGACGAAAACCTAATCCTCCTTGCCAGAAGACGCCCAGATTGTAACATCACGAAAGACGTACTAAACCGTACGTTTCGAATGCCTGGAATATCGACAACAAATGGGTGACGACCCACCGACCACCTGATTGTCCGATGGTGGAAAAGGGTGGGAGGATTTTGCTTTTGAAAGTTAGTAATTTTAACGAGATATTGTTATATAACTATGTACTTGATCGAATCGTATAATAAGCGTTTTGGATGGATACTTTTGTTAGCTTTTAAGATGTTTGTGATTAAATAAATAAATAAATTAGGCATGTAATTTCTGCGCACACTCCCCGAAAGGCATTCCATAGAATACCGAGCATGGCATGCTGCAGCTATATTAATAGTATAGTTGTAGCACGAATGGGTCGGCTCGACCGGGGAAGGACCACGCTCTCACAGAATACCAACGTAAAATAGCAGCTTAATGCTGCTGTGTTTTGTATGGTGAGTGTAGAGAACCATAGACCCTTTTTACTGGAAAAGAGGCATTCTATCTTATTTCTTAGGGGTGAGTAAGCATCTGCATTTTGATTATTATTTGAGGATTAATGTAGACGTCTATGGGCCACTGTATTCAATTACCACCAGGAGGACTCTGTGCGGGTTTGTCAGCCTTATTACATAAAAATCCTCCTGAGAAGCAATATATGGGAGAAATGTCTAGCAGTGCAATTTTGATAGGCTGTAATTGATAAATGGATGACAGTATACGATACGTAGACTGTTCGACTATTTTGTTTGTTCTGGACGTCTAGGCGTTTAAAACGCGTAAAAAGAACATAGAGCTGACATGAAGCACTGACGCTCGGGGAATCTGCAGCTTGTGAATATGTTCAAAATCGTCCCCGTACATAACATTTATTTATTTATTTATTTATTTACTTTATTGCACCTTAATAAAAGGACTACAAAGGGCGGACTTAATGCCCTTAGGCATTCTCTCCCAGTCAACCCGGACGTGTGGAAATTAAGTGATAGGTGACAAATTAAATGAACAATAGAGTAAATCCAGGAAAAACAAAAAAAAAAACTACTGATAAACTTAAAATAAACTAATATTATATATATATAATACAATAAACATATACTATAAAATATAATACAGACAATATATTATATTTACATACAAATACATAGATACATAAAATATATATTATAAATACAAATGAATATATAACATAAACCTATAAATAAAATAACAACAAAATAAACCAAATTGACCATATTAACTATCAATAAAGTGCTTATACCAATCTTTTGAAGGCAGTCTTATTAGATGTTTTCTGACGTCATCGGGCAGGGTTCCAGAGCAGTGCAGCCTGAATGGTGAAGGATTTACTAACAAAATTAGTAAAATGTAGGATACTTAGTTTATTATTATATGAGACCGCAGAGTTCTATCATGCGTTGAGGAAATATACTGAAATTTCTCCTTGAGATAAGAAGGAGTGGATGGATCATTTAAGATAGAGAAGAGAACAAGCAAAATTCTAGAGTCACGCCTCTGTTTAATAGTGAGCCATTTAAGGCGAGAGCGATAGTGAGAGATATGATCAAATTTACGAAGATTGAAAATGTATCTGACGCAATTGTTGAGTAGGCGCTCTAGCTTGTTAAGAAGATTTTGGTTTAAATCCAAGTAACACACGTCTGCATAATCAATGATCGGTAGAATAAGTAACTGTACAAGCATAATTTTAGTCTTAAAGGGAAAATTTTCAAGCGATAAAGAGAACGTAAAGAACCAGCGACTTTACGACATGTTTCGGTGATATGACCCCCAGGACAGAGTACTATCAATATGGAGACCAAGATTTTAACTGAGGAAGAGAACGGTATCAGGCGATCATTATAACAGACGGGAGGTAGAGCTAGCAGGATCAATTTTTGCAAGCATCCTTGAGCTACCCATAATCACCGCTTGGCATTTCGTAGGGTTAACAGACACTCCAAAGCGCATGGACCAATCACGGACTGACTTGAGATTGGAATTCAATTTGTTAATCGCGTTATGGATGTCACAAATGTCAGACTGTACATAAAATTGTAGATCATCAGCATACAGATGGTACGAACAATCAATATTAGATGTGATGGAATTAATAAATATAGAAGATTAAAGGAGAAAGTATACCGCCTTGCAGTACATGAAACCAGGTCAACCCACTGTGAGGTCATTTGCTCCACGTGGACAGACTGTTGACGTCCGCGAAGATAAGATGAGAACCATTCCAGGACTGACGGTGCAAACCTATAATAAGAAAGGATAGCAAGAAGGATATCATGGTCAACTGTGTTAAAAGCGTTAGAAAAGTCAACAAGCACCACAACTGTAACTTTCTTGTTTTCCATTCCTTCTCTAATATCTTCAGTTATTTTAAGTAAGGCAGTTGTAGTGCTGTGACCAGGACGAAACCCGGACTGAAAAGTACTTAGCAGGTTATGTTTATATATAAATGGAAATTTGCTTATGAACACAGGCTTCCAGAACTTTAGATAGGAAAGGTAAAACTGATATGGGGCGGATATGATTGGGAAGTGTAGGATTGGATACTTAAGGAAGGGGTCTGAAAGCTTTTCCACTGACTCGAAACTGACCCGAGTCAAGCGAAAATTAACAATAAGAGTAATTGCGGGAGAATGTGTTCTAGGATATTAATAATCATGGCTCTACTAATATCATCGCAACCGACAGCCTTGGATTTTATTATGAGAAGAGTCTTTCTAATTTCATCCTGATCAACAGGGTTAAAAGAAAGACTGGTATGTGCGGAGACGGAATTGAAGCTATGTAAGCGACTGTTTGGGATCAGATTGATAGGTCCAATGCAGAAGCAGAAGCAAATGAAGATTTAAAGCATCGTGAGAAAGATAAACCACAATCCAAAGAAGGTGTTTTACCCACACCTAGAGAACTAAGGAATTTCCACACATCAGCTGGCGAAGAATTACTTATATTGCTATGGATAAATCGGCGTTTTGCAGAACGTACCATCTGATTGCATCTGTTTCTGGCCTTCTTAAAAGACAACCAGTTTTCCTCAGATCTGCTCCTCTTGAACCGGGCAAAGGCTCGATTACGCCTGGTCATGGCCTTCCGTACCTCTTCAGTCATCCAGGGGGCTGGTGGACGTCGTAATTTTACTTTACGTACAGAAGCATGGTTATCATACAAAACATGAATTATGTTATTGAAAATAGTTACTTTATCATCTACAGTGGTTGCAGTTGTTAATGGCGTAAAATCTATAAGCGATGCGTCTTTCAAAAGCTTATCCATATTAATTCTACTAAAATTACGTGGACAGTACAGTAGGTTGATATTTGGGAGGTTTAAGGTTGTATGATACATAAATAAGATCATGGCGGAAAATCCCGGCGCTTGAAGTTGCCCATATGATAGCACTATATCAGAGGAGTCAGCTATAATGAGATTAATCAGAAAGTCATCAGTGTCGATATTATGATGAGTTACCTTTAAAGGAAGAATGCTGATTATGACAGACTTAATGATTGTACGAAGCCTTTGAGACCCAATAGAATTTTTCAGTAAATCCGTATTGAAATCCCACATGATTATGCAGTGAGCCTATTCAGAACGAATGTTATCAAGAGCATCTTCTAAATTGGCGAAGTAATCAGTAGAAGGAGGACAATACACTGCTCAAGAATCATCCTTGAGCCCTTTACATCTAGTTCTATAAAAAGAGGAATTCAAGCAGTATAAAGAGAAGGGATGCTAATAAGATTTTGTAAGAAATTGAAGCGTGGAGATATATTGCAACTCCCTCCTCCTTTATCTATACGATCATTCCTATCAGCACAAACCCAGGAAGAGGATACAATGCCGAAAGTAAAGACGGTTTCAACCAAGATTCTGAAACTAAGATAGCATGTATATTATTGTTAGAGAATGATGCTTCTAGCTCAGAAAAGTGGCTGGGAATGCTTTGTGCGTTAATATGGCAAATATTTAACGTTTTATCAAAAAGTGAAAATGGTATCAATTGGCTACTTAAAGAGGGCACACTATAATTTATCTAATCATCAAAAGATACAAAACTCTCTGACTCAATAGAATAAAAGAGTCAGAGTCAGACATGATAAGTTAACAGTAATAGCAAAATATACCCAATATAAAAATAAATAAAATAGAAATATATAAAAATACAATTTAAATAAAGATATTTATCGATGATATATAAAAAAATATCATCATCATCATCATCATTACAGCCCTTCACAAGTCCACTGCTGAACATAGGCCTCCCCCAAGGAATGCCACAAAGCACGGTCCTGAGCCACCTGCATCCATCGACTTCCTGCATGTCTTACCAGGTCGTCACTCCATCTAGTGGGGGGACGCCCCACACTTCGTCCGCCGGTACGAGGCCGCCACTCGAGAACCTTTTTTCCCCATCGGTTGTCGGTTCTTCGAGCTATATGGCCGGCCCATTGCCACTTCAGCTTACTAATCTGTTGCTATGTCGGTCATCTGGTTCTACTGCGGATATCCCCTTCTAGTTTATCACGCAGTGAGACTCCGAGCATAGCTCTCCATAGCTCGCTGAGCGACCTTGAGCTTTATCCGGCCAGCAGGCGACCACGTCTCAGTTCCGTAGGTCATCACTGGCAACACGCACTTGTTGTACAGCCTCGTTTTCAAGTTTTGAGGTATACCTGACGAGAAGATGCGCCGTAATTTCCCGAACGCTGCCCAGCCGAGTTGAATCCGTCGATTGACCTCTCGGTCGAAGTTGACTTACCTAGTCGGACTATTTGTCCCAGGTAAACATATTCGTCAACAACTTGAGCTTAGTGCTCCCAACAACTACCGGCATAGGGTGTGACATGGACATTAAACATGATTTGTTTTGTCCATGTTCATCTTAAGACCTATCCGTTGGGAGGCACTATTGAGGTCATTGAGCATAGTGCTTAGGTCCTCCAGCGATTCTCTGCCATAAGGACTATATCGTCGGCAAATCGAAGGTGAGTGATGTACTGCCATTGATGTTAATGCCGTATCCTTTCCAGTCCAGAAGCTTGAAAACGTCTTCCAATGCAGCGGTGAAGAGTTTCGGGATATAACGTCACCCTGTCTTACACCTCTGCAGTTGCAGTGTAGTAGTAGTAGTAAGAGTATAAAAGTACACACACACTAGTGTAATAATAATCCTATATAATCAAATTTATTAATACAATAAAGTGAGTCTTATATCATCATTCGTTTGTTTAACTCCTCTCCTAACATTCGCGCCCTACATGGCGACCCTGCCGAAGTATTCGCGACGAATATGACACCTCTGCCATATTTGGAGTGGAACATTTTTCTGTGTGCAACTGATGAACTAAATCAAGCTATGGCGTTCTATCTGGAGTTACGCGACTGTGTATACGTGTTTAACAAAAGTTAACGAAAAATAACATCCAAGATGGGCGGTAAACAGACTAAAGAAGAAACCGTAATGTGCAAAACGCAGTGGAAGCAATAAGGCAGGAATTGAACAATTGCAATTTCACCTGACTACGAGTAATATTTTGCTGTCTATCATTGTGCTGGTACTTCTACTGGGGTCCCTATATTGCTTGTATCGAACATATAGGCGATGTCATATAAAGTGGATTAACACAGAGCTAAACAGAAATACCTAAGAAGGTCTATTTTTCGGCAACCGCAACCCCCACAAATGTGGAAGAGGCAAGTCAACCAAGGGCGTATTATAGTATGACCGTCGCGGATCGAAGTTTAAAAGTGGCGTTTATGTGCATATAAAATGAGTAAAAAGTGTCTGTTAATAGTGAAAAAAAAAAAGGGTATAGTGTTTATAAATCAACTACATTAATCTGGGACTCTAGTCTATATTACTGAACTTTATATTTTAAATTAAATCATGTATTCGTTGTACTGTCTTTAATCGTCATGTAACCGTATTATTATTATATTAAATATTCGTAAAATTATTTATAGTATACTCTATTCTACGTATTGGTAAGTTATGAATATTTCTTTAGAACATATATGATGAGCAAAAAGAAGTGAGAACATATTTAATTAAAATTGGACCGAGTAGACGTGAAGGAAAAGTTTTAGATACTAAACTTAAAGAGGCCAATGAAATATTTAGTGAATACTCTAAGTTGTTAATAAATTTTAATAGTAAAGTAAAGGAAGGTAAGATTAAATCTACTGATATTCCATCTTATCAAACCTATTGTAAGAATTTTGAATCATTATATCAGGATATTATAAAATTGTGTAAGCTCGAGTGTACAATCTGAAAATCCGAGCAATATGGATACTTTCGATTTGAAAACGGCTTTGACTTTATTACCTGTTATGTTAGATGACGAAACAAGTGTGAAACAATTAATCGACAATATTCAGTATTATAATTCTTTGTTAACAAAACAGGAATGCAAAATAATTTAATTAAATTATTAAAAAAGTAGATTATCTCAATTCTGCAAATTACGTCTTCAAGACGATTACTCTAATGTTGAAGACTTAGTGACATGCAGAAAGAGTTGTTGCCAAGAAAGGAGCAGCAGCAATTCAAAATAAATTGCAAAATTACGCCAAAATGATATGTCAATTCCTGATTATGGAAAACAACAGAGTTATTTGGACCTTATTATCGCAAGCCAACGGTAATACCGCATATTACAATATTTTGAAAACTGTTAATGAAAACAAGCGATCAAGCAATTTTCCGATGGCTTACGAAATCGTCGAATCAGCACAATATTTCTGCTAGAAATTACAGCTCTGAAAGATGCCATTCAAGCAGCTCAAGATGAAGAGGCTTCATCATCATCGGCCGCAGGAGAGGTGATGGTATGTCCAGTAAGAAATTTTATTATCCTAGGAATTTTCATCATAATTCTAGGTACCCACGTGGCAACGGGCGTAATCGGCAAATGTTTTCACAGCGGGACACTACCTGGAAACTCGCAGCGATCGAGTTCATGGAACCATTCGAACTCACGTGGCAAGGACAGCGAAGACGATATAATCGAGGTACGTTTCGTAATTATCGCGGAAATCAAGGGATAAAAGAAATGTAGTCAATATAATTAATGAAAACCAGGAATCAACTTCAAATGAACCCCTGACTAGATAAGTTTTTCGAGAATAAACAAAATCATTTAATTTTGGCTAGTAGTAATAGCAATTGTTTTATTCATTTACCAGTTTCATCATGCAATAAGACTTATTCTTTCTTAGTCGACACAGGCGCATCTTTATCCGCCGTAACATATAAACATGCTATCGAATTAAGTGTTTCATTACATAAAGAGAATGTAATTATAAACGGTCTAGGTGGCGAGGTGCAAACAATCGGATATGTTTATGTTCCATTAATGATTCATGGATCTGTTATTAATCACAAGTTCTTTGTTTTAATTCGTTACCAATTTCGTCGCATGGAATTCTAGGTAGAGACTTTTGAATAGATTTGGAGCATGTTTAGATTTCGAGAAAATATTTTATCTTTGAAATTAGGGTCGGGCCACACTTGTTTCTTGCCTTCACTAATAATTATAATATTAACGTATTGGAAATTCCCAAGAAGTGAATCCATACATTATATTCAAACTGATTTTCAAACCGATTGCATTATTTGTTCACGAGAATTACAAGATGGCGTTTATTTGGCTAGCTCGATAGCGACACCAATTGGGAAAATACCAATAAAAATATTAAATGTTACCGAAAAATCAGTAACATTGTCAGGAATAAATCCTGCAATTCATGATCTTAACGATTATAACATTTGTAGTTTTGAGAAAATGAGAATAATTCAGACCGAGTAAAACGATTATTTTCCTCATTAAAATTAAATGATTTAAATGACTTAGAAATTCAAAGTACTCAAAATATTTGTGCAAAATATGCAGATGTTTTTATTTAGAGGGCGATAAATTGACAACAACAGATATTTACACTCACAATATTTTTGAAATCAAACGTTAGTCCAGTATTTTCAAAACCCTATAGGTTACCAATTAGTCAGAAAAGGAAATTAATCGTCAAATTAGCAACATGCTTAAAGAAGGGATTATAGAACCTAGTAAAAGTGACTGGTCTAGTCCAATATTATTGGTGCCTAAAAAATTAGATAAATCGGGTAATAAAAAATGGCGATTGGTAGTGGATTACCGTAAATTAAATAACTGTATAGAGGATGATAAGTACCCCCTCCCTGATATCACAGAAATCTTAGAATCTGTCTGAAGTGTATATTTTACACATTTAGATTTATATCAAGGGTATTACAATGTTAATTTAGATAAAAGTTGTCAATTTACTGCTTTCGATTCTGGTCAATATCAGATGACGAGAATGCCCATGGGATTAAAACAAGTCCCAGCTCTTTCTCGCGAATGATGAATTTAGCAATGTCAGGACTAAATAATGAAAATGCTTGATTTATTTAGATGACGTCATTGTTTTGGTAGACAACTAGACCACCACAATAAAAACTTACAGGATGTTTTTGAAAGACTTCGTTCAGTAAATTTAAAATTAAATCCGTCAAAATGTACATTTCTTAAAAACAGATTTTATATTTGGGACATTGTATATCTAACGAAGGATTTTACCTGATCCTGAAAAATAAATACAGTAAAACTATCCTTGTCCGCAAAATGCCGACGAAGTTAAAAGATTTGTATGTTCACAAATTATTATAGAAAGTTTATACCCAACTTTGCTGAAATTGCACAACCATTAAACCAACTTTGTAGAAAAATACTAATTTCGTTTGGACTGAAAATGTCAAAAGTCTTTTGAAACACCAAAAACGTATTATGTCCCCAGTTTTAGATTACCCTGATTTTCAAAAGAAAATTATTTCATTTTACAAACCGATGCATCTAATAAAGCAATTGGAGCAGTTCTGTCGAATAAAAATGGAAGACCAATAGCATTTACTAGCAGATCTCTGAATAAGGCTGAATCAAACTATCCAGTTATAGAAAAAGAGTTGTTAGCGATAGTATGGGCCGTCAAATATTTCAGACCGTATCTGTATGGGCAATATTTTAAAATCAGGACTGACCATAAACCTCTAGTATACCTATTTGGCATGAAAGATCCATCGAGCAGGCTTATGAAGTTTCGTTTGGTATTAGAGGAATATAATTTTGACGTAGAGTATGTAAAGGGTTCAGATAATGCAGCTGCAGATGCGTTATCTAGAATCTGTTTGAGTTCGAAAGAGTTAAAGAGTTAAATGAGAACATTGTTAATGTCATGACACGAGCAAAATCGCGAAAAATAATAAACCAGGATCCTCCTCGTTGGACATGATACCCACAGACTTGAGGCCTGATCAACCGAAAGTCGTAAGTAATCATGTCAAACCAGCAGAATCAGTGGAGTTGCGTATGGTTAATAAAGATGATTTGAAAACATTGAGAAAATTAAGAGTTATTAGTAAAGAAAATAATACATTTTGTTATGTTGAAAAGGAAAAGATAATTTATATTAAATATCTAAGTTCCGACTCACGAATGACGCGACGCGAGTTTGTGAGGAATTAGATGAATTTTGTAAGTTAATAAATGTTAATGAAGTATGTATAATAAAGAAGGATGGTAATAAGGAATTTATTAAAAACTAGTTGAAGAAGTTAAATCTATGAATGATAGGACCGGTCCACGTGTACATATAATAAATAATGTAAAACGATATATAGTAAGGATGACAGAAAGGTGATATTAATGACTTCCATCCTACCTAGCAGTGGCCATGCAGGTATGAGAAGGATGGTCAACAATATAAAAAGTATTATTATTGGCCTGGGTTAGATAAGGATGTAAAGAACTTTGTTAGGCATTGTGACAAATGTCAGCGTCAGAAATTTTCGTTACCCGTAAGAGAGCCATTAGAAATAACAACGACAGCTAACACAGCGTTTGAAAAGATATATTTAGACCTAGTAGGTCCATTTGAAGTTGATAATAATAATTACTCTTATGGTTTAACGCTACAATGCGAACTCACTAAGTATGTCGAAGCATATCCTTAATTTCTAAAACCAACGAAGTAGCAAAGAGTTTTGTTACTAACTTTATTCTTAGGTATGGAGCCAAAGTAATAACTACTGACAGAGGGAAAGAGTTCACCGCATCATTATTCCAAGAGGTATGTAAATTGCTTCAAATAAAACAATTAAATTCGACTGCTTACCACCACCAATCACTAGGTGCGTTGGAAGTGTCACATAAAATTTAAATGCTTTTCTTCGCATTCAAATTGATAATCACCCTGAAACATGGAGCGACTGGTTACCATTTTGGTCGTTTGCCTATAATACGACAGTTCATACAGAGACGAAATTCAGTCCTTATGAACTTGTCTTTGGTAAAAAATGTTCACTTCCTAGTAATTTGACAGATTTAGAGCCACTTTATAACTACGATCATTATCCATGTGAGCTCAAATACAGGTTACAATTGTCACAAAGAGACGCAAGAAATAATTTGATAAAGTCTAAAGAAAAGAGGAAAATTATATTTGATAAATATACCAAGCCTATAAAATACAATGTAAATGATTTAGTACTCTTAAAAATGAGTCAGGTAATAAACTAAGTGATCTATACTCTGGTCCTTATAAAGTTGTTAAAGATGTAGCACCAAACGTAGAAATAATTAAGAATGGTAAAATGAATTAGTACATAAAAACCGCACGAAATTGTATATCCAATAATAAATAAAACATATTTTATATGCTTTGTCTAAGTACATTTATTGTTATTATTATTATTCTTTCTGTAGATTACTAATATTACGTAATTATAAATATTCTAAATTAAATAATCAAAAAAAAAATCTTCTTAAAATAAATACCTTATATATTATTTTATAATGTAACTGTTCCTAATATTTACAAAAATAAAATCTTTTAATGTATCGATGTTTAAAAAAATGTATCCTTGTATTGTCACATTTTTTTTTTTCTTGGATGGAAGGTAGTAGTAGTAGTAAGAGTATATAAAAGTACACACACACAAGTGTAATAATAATCCTATATAATCAAATTTATTAATACAATAAAGTGAGTCTTATATCATCATTCGTTTGTTTAACTCTCCTAACATTCGCCCTACAGCAGATAGGTTTTGTACCTGGATCTGTACTGGATAGCCATCGTAGCCCTACTGTACAAGCACTTCAACACTTGATATACCGACAGTCAACTTACCGCTGAAGGGACTGCAGCACCGCCCATTTCGATTTGAATCAGCGTTTCTAGTCCACATACGCCAGACATACAGTGTGGCAAACTGTCCTGACTTCTGTACAATTTGCCGAAGGGTATGTATGTGGTCTATGGTGCTAAAGCCTTTTCGGAAACCGGCTTGTCGGGAGGCTGGTCGTCGAGTCTGCGTGCGAGACGATTGTACGACTCGAAAACAGCACGTAGACGCGGTCAGAAGGAATCGGTCTGTAGTTCTTCAAAGAGCGTTGTCGCCTTTCTTGAAGAACAAGACCACCGCACTTCTGTTCACGCCTGTGAAGTTAATTCATGTAGGACGGAATTAAAGAGCTCTGAAGGACTTCAAGTACCGGTTTCCACCCGCTTCAGAAGCTCCGTCGTAATTCCATCCTCGCCTGGGGCCTGCCGTTTTAAGGTGCTGGAGAGCCATTCTAATCTCGCTCAGACTGACGTCCGGGATATCATCGGAATAGTGTCGGATAAGACTGCTCTTGGATCGTTACTACAATTTGCGTGTGGCTCCAACGATGATGTACAG
The DNA here is from genome assembly GCA_029286625.1 of Parnassius orleans. NCBI lineage: Eukaryota > Metazoa > Arthropoda > Insecta > Lepidoptera > Papilionidae > Parnassius > Parnassius orleans. Next base: position 57,511 of record JAGSMP010000773.1, read on the forward strand.
CTGCCCATGAACCCTCAATCACTCAAAACTCAGGTGTCCCGGAACGACGCTGCCACACTCGGTCTTCAGCTTCGACAGTTGGTTCTTTCTGCAGACAGATCTGGCAAAGACTTTGGAGCCCTGGTTCCGCTCGATCGCTTCTTCAATACGAGCTGTATTGAAGTTGCGCAAGTCCCGCCGCATGCATTTGGAGATCTGTCTGTTCAGTTGCCTGTATGCTATCAAACTACTGAAGATTGCAGCCTATTTCGTCCAATCAGCCATGAGATTAAGAGTGTGATCGAGAGTTTTGTGTTCTTCTGGCGGGTCTTACAAAACTTAGCTCCGACCGCATGGACAGTTTCCGAGCTTGTTGTCTTCATATCGTCCACTGCATTGCAATCTTCTAGGCACTGAAAACGGTTTGTAACCGAGAGCTGAAAGGTTTCGACTTTGATTAGAGCACGAGGGGACGGAGCGTTGACTTCATTAGACGACACCTCCAACTTAACGCTTTAGGTTCAGTGTGCCTCTAACCATTCGGTGATCGCTACCAGTTTTCACCTCGCGATCACTGAGACATCACTGAACAGTTGGCGTCTAGTCGTCATAATGAAGTCAATTTTTTTTGTCGAACCGTCGGGGCTGACCAGGTCCACTTTCCTGTGGGCTGTTCTGAAGAAAGAGTTCATCATAAAGAGTCCCTCTTTCTCCATGAAGTCGGCCAGCTGGGCCCTTGGGTTCCGTGTTCTAATCCGAATTTCCCCTACTTTCAGCTCACTGTTCTCTTTGTGCCTAGTTTGCGTTGAAGTCTCCATTAACACCGTATAGTGGGTTTTAGAGGAATGCATGGCTCTCTAGAGATATCCTCATACATTTTCTCCTCTTCCATTTGGTGTGCCAGTTGGTGCAAACCTGTATGACCTTAGCGAATACCCGGTGATCTGAGTAAGGTACGCAACCCTCGTCGACACACACCTCAATTTTTACGTTGTTAACGAGAGACTTGTGGACGATAAATCCGACACCTCCTTGGGACAGATGGTCGCCCGGTGATAGAACAAGTTGCCGATTCGAGGATTACCGTCTCCTCTCTTCGGACCTCGGATAATCCTATAATATCCAGCGCAACTTGTCTATCTCTTCTTCCAGCCCAGGATCTTCTCGTCAGTCCTCAGGGTGTGCGTTATAAGTTGCCAGGTCGAGTCGTCGTAGGTGGCAACCGAACCTCCACCGGAGATTCTTAGCACCCCGCCCGCCGTTACCATGGTCGCCACCGTAGCCAGGAATAGGGCCGCCAGACTGGGGCCGTCTCTTCGTAAATCTTCATTGGGGATATTGCCAGTAGTTACATGCTTGGCGAGCGGGTTGGCAACTGCAGTTTTTTGTTATTTGCTGTTATCAGAAAGATGCTGCTGCCCATCTTCTGCCCCAGTTTCCTCTGTCGCCTCTTACGACACCCACGGGAAGATATGGGGTAGTGGGTATTCTAACCCGCCACTACACGGGAAAAAAATATATAACCAAATATAGAAAACAATGACTTAAATATTAATAAATCATGAAACATCATCCCACCAGTTAACTGTTTACATGAAATAATCAGTACTAAATAACAAAAAAAAAAACAATTCTACTGGACTATCAATTAAAGCGGAAATAACAATATAAAAAAAAAAAGAAAACAATCTAAGTACCTAATTAAATAGCAAGCCAACACAGTCATTCAAATTATAAACAAAATTATATAAATATAAAAATAAAAATAAAACTAAATATCTAAACAGCAGGGCACTACAGTATTATTATATAATCGAGAAAAAAAAAAAACCTAGCAATAAAAATCAGCTTAAAATAACTCAAGATTTTGAAAACAAATTATATAAAAAAACATTAAGAAAATTTAAATCTACAAAAGTACAAAATTCGGCTGTATGCAAAAGGATCTGTGTATGTTACCATTACAATGTTGACAGTAAAAGTTATTATCTATGGTCAATAGTCTCTGCCTTGTCTTTGCCACTGTCTATGTCTAGCTCTAGCATCTACGGACTACAATAACATTTATCTATGGCAATTGATAACATTTTACACTTTACATAATGAAAATCACAAACACATACTAATTACTAAAATTTACAAATTACAAATACAATTAAAGTTTGCAGTATAAGAATAAAATAATAGGATTAGTTATTGATCAACATAAAACTATTGTAATATGACTAAAGGAATACTTAAGACAAGTTATATACATTATTTACAAAGAATTGAAATACAATCGATTTATATTCTAGTCTAATGCTGACGGTTTATAAAGCTAAGAATAGTTATTATGTTACCACACAAAGTAAACTGTAAGAGAGGAAAAAAATACGAAAGGAGATGAACATAACCAAAATACGATAATAAGAATAACAAGTATACCTTGTAACGTTAAAAGCAATGTAAATTACTTCTTGCCTAACAGTCGTCTAGATCTCTTCACGTCATCAATGTGAGTTGCTGAAGTTTGAGTGGACGTGCTGCATCATTCTGCCGATTCGAAGAGCCCTGCTGCGTTGGAGTGACCTTTGTATTAAGGGCCTTGATAGAACTCTCGGGAAACCATCCATAGGGTACTTGCTATTAGATCTTCAATTCCTCCTCAGTGGAAATCTTCGTTCTGGCCTCCCGAGTGCTTTACATAGATTGCACCATCAATAGTCCAGACATTTCTAATTCCGAAGTGCTTACGGGCATTTTCTTATGTATGGACTGACGAAATTTAGTGAGAATTCATACATTGAAATAGCAGACCCTTTAAACTTAGATTTTAAATTCCAAATTGCAGACTTAGTGCTATGATCGTTAAAGTGTACAAGAATTATTTTGACGGTACTGGTTTTGTACACCAAGTCTGTGACATTTCTTGAGAGATTCATCTGTAACGTGAGGTAGACCCAGATACTTGTGCAACAGTTGTAGAATTTGCTGTTTTAGGTCAACCAGAAGCCTCAGCTATTCCATGAAAAAGCAGAACTTTCTCCGGTGATATACTGATTGCATCAACACTTTTGTTGCATTCCTGAATTTGCTGTTGTAGCAGGCTGAACATGAACTAACAAGTACCTTGAATGAATCGAACTCCTCCCGAAGCTGTAAAACTGTTGGGTTAGTTGGAGAAGGCAGCCTTCAGACGTTTCTCAAACTCCGCCATCTTCCGGGTCAAGCTCCTTCCAATTTTGGATATTCACAACTTCAGAGACATTTTCCATTGTAGTAAAGTGAATTAACTGAGGAGAGATAGAAGAATAGTAATTTTATTTAGTTTGACAGATCTTATGGAGGGAAGATGAATATAAGTTATTTAACTAATTTAATGCACATTCCTATAAGTGATATAATGCTAACACTTGTTTTACAAACTGGAGTTATAAATTAAACAGTTAAGTTAATTATACTATTTTAAATTTAAATAAAATACGAGATAATCAGCTGTTATTTGTTTTGCACTCCCGAAAAAAACGAGTTTATGGAAATTAAAACATCGAAATTTCAATAGAGAAGATGGCTTACAGGCTGTAAACTATTCCACCTTATTCCTCAGAGGTGATAACGCATCTGTAGTCTTATTTGTTTGACGGTTACCACTTACCATCTTTTAGTTTTATATAAAAGAAACTATTTTACAAATTTTAAATAGCGAAACACAAAGGCGTGATTGAAAGTATAATTTAACAGGATCCTTTATCTCTAAACTTTCGTCGCTTATGGTTGTAGTCAAGTGTTATGTCCTCTGCAAGATGCAGAAGTGTACAGGTTTGAATGTAAAAGTGGTTTCTTTTAATTAGGATAAACTAAAACATCAAGAAAACCCACGTAAAAGAACGCACACATTCGTCCCTGCCGTTACATCATGCTCATAGACCACAAATACTGGCAAAAGAATTTTACCAAGAATGATTCGTGAGGCTATTGAAATATTTAAACGTCTTAGTTATAATAGAGAAGATTTCTGGATGCTATAATCTTCTTGCAATACTTAAATAATAAAACTAAATCTCAACCTAAGCATACCACTGCGAGACTTGAAGATACTATAAATTATTGTTGCATAGATGAGACAAAAATTAATAATTTAAACTGAAGGTAGACGTGGTTATGGCTGTGATCACAGAGTATGAAGAGTACTTGACACCGGACGTCGAACACCATAGTCCCTCGTTACCATGATTGCTGTTTAGTACTCGAAACGCCGCTAATATCAATAAGTTAATAAACGAGATAAAATCTGTAAATACTAGTTTCATTCAAAGAAACTATTAAAATATTACGGAGATCAGTATGTTTTCACAGCGGAGAGGCACGCTACAGTACTATCGTTGCGGCACGAATGGGTGGCTCGACTTGGGATGGACGACAAGCTAATTTGCGTAGCTTATAATTGAAGTGTAATGCTGTGTATTTGTAAAGAGGGTAATGAAAAATTGAAGACAACTTCCACTGATAACTGGGTATTCTTCTAGTCACTAAAAAACTGTACTGCTAATTTAAATAATTTTAAAATTTATATTTTCTGGAAGTAAATTAAGTTTTCACAATAAAGAATTTAAAAGTAATGCTAGTTGTACCGTAATATTGGCACTAAGGCATCCTCGCTTTAACGGAGATGTCCATGGTAAAACTGACTAATATTCTTCGTCGGCTCTGGAGGCTATTGAAATCAAAAACATCCTAATTTCAATAGAGAAGATGGCTGTGTGCTACCATCTGCTTGGGATCCTATAGTTAATAAAATTAAATCCCAACCCAAGTATACAACTGCAAGACTTCAAGATACTGTGTTCATACAGGATCGGCACAAAATTGATAATTTTTGTGGTTAACTATGACATTGGGACCTCAAACACCTTCAGTGCTCAAAGTGCTCAAAACGTCGGAAATCTATACATATAATAAATCTGTAGAAAAGTTTCATCTGTAATTCTAATATACTCTTGAAAAAAGTGAAGGACTAAAAAGGGTACTGAAGCCAAATTAGTGGTTTTAAATTTTGTGTCTGTCTGTCTGTCAGTATTACCGATTCACGCAAAAATTACTGACCAATTTCATTAAATTTTATATGTAGGTAGTTAGTAACTCAAACTTAAAGGCTACTTTTTATCTTCCTTTAAATGTTAATTTTATATAATATATGATTATGTTAGTTAATAGGGATGACGGTGTTTTGTCAATAAATATCGTATTTGTAAATAAAGTTTAAAATTAGTTTTAACTTTGCATAACAATTTGAAACTCCATGACGATATACGTTTTAATAATCAAAACAACGCCATCATCATCAAATGAAAACAGCCTATATTTTGCCTTCAGTAACTAATAAATTAAATACTATAAATAATTTACATTTATATGTTTAAATAATTAGGTTTATAAATTATTTAAAATTTAACGTTTAATTTAATCGTTATTCATATTGTGTAATAATTAAAATTTAAGAAATAATAGATAATAGTGACATCTATCAAACTTATTAAAATTGATATTTTAATAAGTTTGATTACTTAAGATAACTCATTAAGTTTGATACTGTTCATCATCTGTTCACTGTTGTTTCATCTGTATGTAAACTGATTAAATTTGGTTTGCCTGTAGTTATTGCAAAATTCTCATTAAATCATTTCGTGAAATGGCATTCAGCGATATTTATCACTGTTTGTTGACCATGTCATGATATAGCTAAGCCAAACAATGAATCGAGATCGTTTAACGATATTAATAACTAAACACAAAATTGATATTTCATGATAATATGGTCATATCGTCAAATAGTTTTTCACTTCCGTTAGCGGCGCTAATAGCGTTTTTTAACAGAAACAAATTTTTAACAGAATCAACATCACTTTATGCCTTTTTATATAATAAATAAATGTTCCGGTTTTAGGGTGGCTCTTGACAGTCGCACCCTACCTTCTATGGCTGATATTACTAGATATTATAGTTTTGACTTTCATAGTTTTAATGTAATATAGCGCCTCTACTTTCTAAATAAACTAATGATAAGTAACTGATAAAATTAAATTTTAAAATGCTACTGAATACTTATTCGCAGCAGCAAAAAAATGTCGCACTTAAAAATATCTAGACCGTTGGCCATTATCGATGATTTTACCACAATTGTCACGTTTGGCCAAATGGCTAACAACACTGTTATAAACAACACGTTTGTGTGTGCACAGTATCCAGTACATTGTACACAAAACTGAGGTTAAGTGAGAAGCTCTTTAGTTGATATATTGGGTGTCTGTCAGCATAGGTTTCATTTACCAACTTCATAAATGTTGATTTTGTGACAGTCCTGGTTTCATAGCTCACATGAGATAATATGTAAATGAACAGGCTGTTGCAAAACATACTTTAAATATCAAAGATTTAACTAAAACAAAGGTTTATTTTATTTTACTTGTTATTAAAACCGTCCAAACGTAAATTTCATAGTACATAAGCATTATATATTTTACATATATGTTAATTGCAATTTGAAGTGTCGATTTACCACGTCCTCGACGGTAAAAGAAAACCTGCATATCTGAGAAGTTCCCCAGTTGAGGTCATCGCGCGATGGCACTGTTTTTGGCCAAAACTCTATAGCCTGTGTCCAGTAGTGACATGTATGTAGGCTGCTACTTTTTAGTTTTAATAGGAAATTATGCTGTTTTTATTTCATTCATATTTTCGGAGATGTTACTTTTTATTTTCACATTACCGTAAATATAAACGGTAGCAAAGATTCGAAAGAATAGAACTCATCATCGTTATCATTACAACCTATCAAAAGTCCACTGAACTGACATAGGCCTCACCCATAAATTGTTATTATTTTGAACTGCTGTCAGAAGATGACGTTCTCCTGTTTGTTTCTTCACCGCCTTTAGAACACACACGGAACGATATGAGGTGGCGGATCTTTCGCCGCCACAACAAGGCGAACATTTTCTGCTTCCGATCATGAGTGTAGAGAACTACCCACGTTCATCATGAATAGAACTTACGCAATAAAATAATCTTAAGGATTTTATCGTGTTGAATTTTAACTTTTAATTCCTGAAGTTTCGCACTTTAAGGCACCCATGGAGATGGGGGACGGGGGAGGGTGAGTTATTTAACCTGCCAACGGTGACGTCGATTTGACTTACATCTTCGGTGATCCTGTCCCACGCACCGGGTTTTCAATGGAAGATTTTTTCAAAATCTTTTATTTACTGACCTTTTTTGTTAATTATAAATTATTTGACATTAAAACAACGATATTTCAATAATAATAGCCTCGTTTATTTTACTTTTCTTTTAATTAGACACCTTCACATAGAACCTATATAATTATTTAGTATTTAACATTACAGCATTTTAAAAATTTGAAAACATAACAATCAACATATTTTTGAAATCAGTTCAGTCTTTTCAGTTTCTAGACTCTAGAAACTTACTTATAGTAAACAAAAATGGCATCCTACTAACAAAATAACATAAAAAATTCTTTGAAAATCACTATTCTTCAGTGAAGCAAAACTGCAATATAGTAATAATATTGGTATACTGACAATAATCTCAATTATAGTGTCGTCTAGAAGTATTCCAAATTCCGAGAGGGTCCTTTTCACTAGATATAGCTTGTTTAGGTCCTGGTAACTGATTTACTATTGGAAACTTCTAGTACAGACAGATTGGCGGTGAGGTTTTGCTCCATTTCGTACTTTTATCCTTTCCAATAAAAGGCGCTTTTGTTACCCAAGCTCGTTCACTTAGCTCGTCTTCGCTGTCTGAATTCTGTATGTCATCTGGTGAAGCATTCGCCGGTTCGATATCACTTCCAGCTTCACTGTCTGAAGACATCTAGATGATGCTGTTCCTTTTCGTACGACATGCTGTAACAAAGTTTATATTTGAAACAAGATATAATAATAATTTTGTGATATTTCGATAAAATTGATAAAATCATGGAATAAACTTACTGATTATAGGACAATAGAATAAAACAACAAAAGTAAGTAAAAAAAAAATATACATAAACCACACAAAAACGAATAATCAATAATTCAACTCTGCCTATTTTACTTACATATTCGGTGACCCCGGTGTACCGCACCGGATTAGCGCTAAAACTCAGGAATGTGCGCTCGCTCCAACGTCGCGGGGTGAACTGACGGTGGGGGAAGGGAAACGAGGCAGCTATTCGAAATCGCGACGAAAATCGGCGGCGGGGGAAAAATTATTTGAATTTTTCAAGTCACCCGATCCCACAGACATATAGGTCACCGTTCCCAAGTTAAAGTCCTGATATCATAGTTTACAAGACTACAATCAACTTTTAATAATAATGTTTGGTCCGATCTACGCAGGACGAGCTTACAGTATTTTGAAGTCGTAGTATGCTTGGGTTTTGATTTAATTTTATTAATTAGGATCCCAAGTAGATGGTAGCACCCAGCCATCTTCTGCGATACTGAACATGTTGACATACTTCAGACTTCCCGGAGCGTCGGTGCTTCACATCAGTAATATGTTCTTACGCAAATTTTTATGAAACTTTCTTCCGAAGATGTGTTTTGTACAACCAGCTTAAATAAAAGTTAAAATGTAACGTGATTTATTAAAATTTGTTTTATTACATGTGTAGTTTTCATCCTTATAGAACTGCATTTGTGACATTTTTAAGTCTATTCGAACGTAGAAAATATTTTATGGTGCCAATCAATATTAAATGGGACCAATGGTATGTATCAAATATCGCATACGCAGACACAGACACCGAAGTGACTCTAAAGTGATCGAATTTGCTAAATTTGGCACGGAATAGCATTTAATGATGTTTCAAATTGAAGACCACGCGAGCGAAGCCGCGGGTAAAAAGCTAGTATAAATAAGTTAATATACGCGATAAAATCCGTAAAAACTAGTTTATTTAAATGTAGTGTTTACGTAAATATAAGAAATCATTCGTTACTTATTAAATTTACAGAAAGCTACTTGGAACAAGAGACATAAATTAATATATAATTGACATTAGTAATTGAATTGTTACTATCTACACACATTCACCACGTTACATTTCTTCTTTTCGTGGTAATTTTTTAAATAGAATTAAGGGTGACTCACGAGCACGCAGTCCACCTGAAGGTAAGTACAGCCTACATACGTGCCTCTGATGGGCACAGGCCTCCCCTTATTTCTGAGAGGGTTTTAGGGCAAGGATATGGCCGCCGCGTTGCCCCAATGCGTGTTGATGAAAACTTCACATGTCTGCGAAATTTTTTTCTTATTTCTCAGACATGCAGCCTTGTCACGATGTTTCCTTTACACGGTAAACCACACTTAAAATTGCAATTAACAATTTCATTGGTGCCGGGGATCAAACCGGGTTTCTTACGTACTGTGAAATTTATAGCGAGCTATCTTTTAAGTCCATAGATTGACAGTAATGGATTGTCAAGACCACAAACAATAAGCCAGAAAGATATCATTGTTCAAGTTCTGATACAAAATTTACTATCACAAACACAGAAAAATAAATAACGCAATAGCGGAGACATTCCAGCTGACAAAATATTCTATATATGTAAATGCATTCTGAAGTAGACGTAACATCGTAACAAACTGTTGATTGCAAATGATCTTGCAAAAGCGTCTGATGTCGAGTAGCCACAATTTCACAACAATGTGTTGATCATGAATAGTCCAGACTAAGCTTTTGTATTAAGTGACAAAAAAGAAGGTGCTAATTCCACTGTTTAGTTGCTATTGCTTGTCAAAGCAAGGCGTCATATTTATTTTCAATAAACAGACTTGTTTTTGACCATCCTATAAAAGCCATTGTATTTAGAATTACAATAATTTTAGTCCTCACGTAGTGTAATCACCTATCTTTGGAAGTCAATATTGCATTGAATTTGTTTTAATTCATTTTGTAATTAAATAATATTGCATCGAGACTTGCTATAGTTATTAAAGAACTTCAGAACCGCTCCCCGAAACTTACAAAAAACTCCACTGTGTTTCGTAACTTTAAGTAGGTATTTAAGAGTACTTTAAAAATATAGAAGATGGACAGCAACATATAGTGGGGTGAGAAACGGTACGGTAACGTATACGATAAATTAAATCGTAAACAGGCTACGATGTAATTTAGAGACACGAATGAGTTGGCTATTTCAAACCTGAACCTGACAAAACTTGAACAAAATTCCAGCTGAAGTAGCAACATACTGCTGTACTTTATATAGTAATTAACGAATGTTGAAGATCCTTCTTATTGGTAATAATACAATTCCTCAAAATCCTCAGGAGTAGCAACAAATTTGCATCTTGATTCTTGATAGATGTAGGAGTCTGTGGGTCACAGCATCAACTTATCATTACAAATTATCATTAAAAACAAGGTATTTCTGCAGTCTGTGATATTCTGAACACGAAGTAGTAACATTACGATTCTCGATTAAGAATAAAATGCAGATGTGGTCTCCCTGAGAACTAAGATGAAATGCCTGGTTATAATTAAAAGAGTCTCCAGTTCTGCACTCATGGAACGTAGAAGCATTTTGCAGCAGTTATTTAGTAGGTATCAATTCTTGTTGCTATAGTTTCTAGAAGAGGTTATTTACATTGATCTTTAAAACTATATTTAACAAAGTAAGCTTTATTAATTATACAGTAATTAAATGGCATATTCAAACCAACCACGCTAACTTTCTCAATCCGTAGTCTCAATCATTAGGTTACTGCCGATTTAATTTATTTTGGTTGTGGTGAAATTGAGTTTGGACGCCAGATAAATGAATTCATTGATTAAAAGAGACTAAACGAGTGACACGGTAAGAAATCTAACCAATCATCGTCAGCAATAATTTTGACCACATTTCTTCAATAGTAATTTCTTTAATTATTCCATTTTAACCCCTGACGTAAACAGAGAGATGTTATAAGTTTAACGTGTATCTGTATATCTGTGTCTGTCTGTGGTCTCAGAAAAAACGGATTAACCTATTTTGATTTAGTTTTTTTGTTTGATATGTTTGTTTAGTTTTTAACATGATGGTGGCATTGGTATCTGCAGGATACCCAAATTCTCAACAACCTGTTAGAGGTATCGTATTTGGGCTCATTGCAGAGCAAAAAAAAATGAGGAAATATTGGTGAGGATTACAAGCTACTTTGAATCGATATGAAATTTTGCATACGATGTAGTACGTTGGTGGCAAATTAGTATATGAATGTGTTAAGTGAATGAAAGAATGAATATTCCTGCCAAATCAGATTTATGTAACTTAATAATAAGTGCTTTTGTTGGCTTATCGATAAATGGAATAGGAATAGAAATCCACCAAATAATTGTAATGTCTTTGTATTAGTAATTTACGAAGAGAAACATAACCGCCGGCAGATACCCGGCATATTGTGGAATTAATGCGAGTAATTTCGTACTGTGGTATTGTGCCCGCGCTCCTAAAGTTTTGTGGTATGAAAAATTTAGAAAATAAACAAAATGTTTTGATTTAATTCATCATCATCATCATAGGCCTCCATCGAGGAATGCCGCAAACACGACCCTGAGCCGGCTGCAACCATTCACTGCATATCTTACCAGGTCGTACCTTCTTATAGTGGGTTTGAACTTTCTTCCCCATCGATTATCGGTTCTTCAAGTTATATGGCCCGTTATCACTTAGTAGATGGTGTAGCACCCAGCCAAGTAGTCTCGTTTCCACTAAAAGTGTCTCCGATCTCACCCACCATACGAAACACAACTGCATTAAGTTACAATTCCATGGTGGTGTTCTGTGAGAGCGCAGTCCTTCCACGGTCGAGATTACCCTTATGCATACAGCATGGTTCAACATGGTATTTCTTGCTGCCAAACAGCACCTGCTCGATTGTGTTCCAGTCTGGAGAGGCAGAGCCAGTATGATTACAGACTGTAAGCATTCATCTTAACCCTCAGAGGTGACAACGCATCTGCAGCCTTCTCTGTTTGAAATTAGTTACATGTGTTTATGGACTGCAGTAGCCACTTACTATCAGGTAGATTGTAAGTTCGTTTGTCAATCAATTTATTAAAAACAACATACACACAAACCCGGAACTGTCAGCTTACTAATCCGTTGGACTATGTCGGCTTGGTTCTACTGTGATGTCCTCATCTAAGTCAGTAGAGAACTCCGACCATAGCCCTCTCCACAGCTTGTTAAACAACCTTGAGCTTCCCCATACGACCAGCAGTGAAGGACCAAGTCTCAGATCCAAACGTCATCACCGGCAACATGCACTGGTTGTATAATTTTTTTTCCAGTTTTGAAGTATACCTGATGAGAATATGTCGTAATCAATAAATTTTAATTATTTAACTTTTTAATAGAAACAAACAATGCCTATGACTTTCCGGAATTTCTAATAATTGACACATTTGGCACGGGGCAGATCACAGTGCTATACTTTCACAACTTTGACGCAGCCATCGGTGTGACCTCGTACCTGGAAAATATAATAGGGTCTTCTTATATGGTAAGATTAGTTAAAGCTTGTACATGGTACAACCCGGAATAGTTCTTCTTTAAAATAATTTTGAGAAGATTCACACCACACACTACAAGGAAATCTACGATTTCTACCTAACTGCTGCCAGTGTGGCAACTATGGAAAACATGAGGCAATATGTCGATTTAGGATGTAATATTTTACGTGGTAAAGCCACGACACAGCTACATGTATACCGAGTGAAGATGAAGTTATCACATTAAATGAAAAGACGTATCCTACATAAAGTTCTTTAAACATACACAACTAAAAAAAAATATAACAATTTAGTCGCGGTAGGTTTTAATTAAACAACATCATGTAAATGCATGATATATATAATGCATAAATATACCTGACGAATACTAGAAGGTCAAAGACCCATGGCCGGTGAGAAGGAAGTTACCTGATTTAAACGTTGCCAATCCGAATTACTCAAATAAAGTAAAAATGTACTTACGGCTAACAATTTAGGCATAATTTTATGCGCGAAATTAAAACAAAGGGACCGCGCGCCGCGGTGTGTGAAACAAATTCAAGCGAAAATTTACTTAAAATAAATTATATAGGCATAACTTATGCGCGAAGTGACAAGAAATGGACGTGCGGGGAGGGTGCGTGTTGTCGAAATTATATTTCTGTGGCGCGTGCGACGATTATTAAGAAAGTAAGTCACTTAGTCTGACGTCGGTGTCCTTTGTGGTTCGCGAGTCGCTGACCTAATTTCGTTTTCGCGCACACGTTTTAATTGTTGTTTTTTTGGTTTTGGACATTTTAATAATATTCTTAATTTGTGATAGGACACGTTAATAAGATAATAATAGTTGTGATAAGAAGGGTGTGACAGTTTGTGCGAAATTCTTTTACTGTGTTGAATTTTTTATTTGTGATAGAACACGTTAATACGCAAGATAATCTTATTAAATAACTGTTGACGATGTCAATTCTGCATTCGGCACACGGCGCACATTTTGAAAATTAAAATTTGATTTAAACGCGTAGGGCGTGATTAGCATCGCCCTACGCGTGCCTAATACTATGTATGGACAAGTGTAGGTATTACCTATGTCGATGTCGCGTGAGCAGGTCACTTCAGGTCAGTAAACTAATATTATCAAAGATGATTTATTTCTTGTCAATTTTTACGCTATTTATTTTGTTTGAAAATGCATTTTTATTTTCTTTTATCATTGTTAATTTTATTATTTTAACAGACATATGTCAACTTGTACAACTATTATGCTATTTAACTTGATAACCTAATCGCCACCCAGTATAGTAGTAGGAGGAATGGGTCGGCTCAATCGAAGTAAGACTACGCTCTACAAAATACCACCGAGAAACCGAATAAAGTTGCTGTTTTCATTTGTGATGAGAACCGATATCGTTTTGCAGGTATCGAGGCGTTTCATCTTATATTCTGGGATGGTATCTGCATTTACTTTAAATGAAACACATTTTACGAATTTTGTTGCGTTTAATTTTAACTTTTAGTTCCTAAACTTCTTCAAAAATGTCTCGTCTATAAGGAATCAGTCAAAAATTGTTTCAAGGTATTTATTTAATGTAAGAAAATAATTTTAATATTCCAAGAAGACAATAGCATTCTATAATATAAGCCGATATAAAAGCTAAGGTTAAGGCAACAGACAGAAGGAATGAAAGCTATCGGACTCCACTGTGTACTCGTACATATTGTAAATGACAGTTTATATAAATGATACAGACTAAGATCACCGATTTGTACAGAAAGTAATAATGTAAACACAATTTCGCTATCTTATTATTATAAGAATGGAACACAATTTGATTGGCGCATGACAGCGGTTTAATAAATCTCACCAAATACATAATGTTCTCACATTAGTTCTTAGGGGCCAAGTATCTTCAATATTTTAAATCAAATGAAGAACCTTGACCTTCCTATAACTATGATTTGTTAATTCCTTTTCGGCTTTGACGAAAGGTGAAACCGAACTTAATCTTTTTACATTTTTATTCTTGATGTACATTTTTTATAACTTCGTCTTCTCTTAAATGAACTAGTGTTAATCCAGGCCTGCAAAAGTACGTCTCCTAAGGCTCTTTATAGTTATAAGGAGCATTTTTGCCGCTATACTTTACTGACGGAATAATGATTGTAGTACTACCAGACGTCTAGCATCCGTAACGCTGCTGCTCCAAGTCTCCGGTCTGGAAGTTTGGCACAAGCCATCATCGGAGATCATAAACTTCCAGACATTTCCATAACTCGCCTCACGACACTGACGATATGTGATGGGAGGATGGTTTTAAAAGCTATATCACAAGATAGTTGCTTTTATGTTTTTGTTTATGAATTTTATGAAGTATAAAAATCACGATAATAATCGCAATGTCGAAAATATGAAACAACCACACATACATATACATCAAAAACTAAAAGTTTAATTTAAATACGAAATTACAACGTTTTGAACAAAATATAGTTAGCCGTGGTGGAAAAGTGGAGATCTCCCCTGGCTGCGTCAGCCAAGTGAGTAACATAATATAGAATTTACTATGAGTTAGTATTCTGTATTTTAACGTCAGACGTCTTTAAAATCAAACCGAACCATACAGGTACCAGGTCTGAAAAGAACCGTAACGAAAAGGTATCTTCGTCTTGCCCTACTAATTACAAAACAGTCTTAGAGTCCCTAGTAAAGTGTCATTATTTAACTTATATAGTCAACTCGCTGTAACGACCTTGAGTTTGCATCAGGGCCAGAAGGGTTGACGGGAAGGAAAATGCGCAGATTAACCAAAACCAGCGTTCTCTCTTCTTCTTAACACTAAAAGCGACCGATGATAGACGTTTCTTGTGCCTGCCAACCTCACCCGATATTTTTTCAAATTGACAGTCAACATTAAACAAAAATGGCAAATTAGAAAATTTATAAATACAATGTTTCACTCTAAGTTTTTTCATACCGAGTTTTTTCTCTACGCGGAGCGAAGTTCGGTCACCAGGTACTATGTGTGGCGGCACAATGACAGCTCTCGTTAACATGAGTTTCACAAAGCGTAAAGAAAACCTAGAGATAAACTATGAGTAAAGCATTATAATATATCCTTTTTTCAAATATTCTATAGTGCCTTAGATTTTGGCAACAATTAAAAAAACAATACATTCAAACAAATGCTGTCAAGAAGTTTTAATTACATAATTTATTACTATAAGGCGGCCATCAGAGCGGTTTTCAGTGCACTGAGATTCTCTGGAGGTTGAGATTGATCGGGTGTGATGTTGTACATGTCCCAGACATGTTCTATAAGAGTTGTCTGGGCTTCGTGCTGGCTCCAATTTAAAAATTCTCACCTCCGAAATATAATCTAACGCATCTTGCGGTGTGGTCGGGCATTTCTTCGCCCCAATGAATTCCAAGGTAGTAAACATGGTCTTGGAGGATCTCTTCAATGTACCGCACTGTTAAACGACCTTCAACCACCAATAACTCTGTACGTGCATCTGTACCGAGTCCTCCCCAAACCATTACGGATCCACCATGAAAACTTACGTTTTGCCTGGTGGTATTGGCAGAAACCTCTCTCCACGCTCACACACGTTCACGGCCATCTGGAGCTCTTAGGCTACCGCATTCACGGTCCACAGAACTTTACTCCACTGCTCATGAGTCCAATTTGCATACTCGCGAGGAACTGAAGTCGAGCGCGATGGCATCATCGCGTAGCTCGACTTCGCAGTTCTGGACCTCGTGCTGGTCTTTAAAGAAGGTCCTGTTCCTCCAATCTGGTTTTTATCGTCCGGTCACTAAAGCCACTTTGCCGTATGCGCAGACGCTGCCTTATTTCAATCCGCAGGAACCGATTTCAAAATTGCGAGGGTGATAAATCGGTCATCCTGCGCTGATGTACAACTGATTCCGCCACTTCCTGGTCTCCTCGTGTACAGACCGGTCTGATCGTTGCTTTTGCTATGTATCTAAGGGTTGTACGCGGTACATTTAAAAATTCAGCAATCTCCTGCTGCATTCGCCCCTTGCTCCGAAGCAACACAGCTTGAGCAACTTGAGCTGAGTTACAGTGTATTCCGAATCTGAAAGCAAGAAACATTAAATTTTAACTCACTCTGTGTTTGTGTGTTCTAGCGACAAACTAACGCTAAAAGTCACAGAAATTAAACAAATTAACTTTTTCATGATTACCTCTCAAATCAAAACAAACGTGTTATATGTGCTACTTGAATTTTTTATTCAATGCACCAAAATCGCCTGTTAGCGGTTAGTTTATGTTTGCTTTCAAGAATAAAATAGAGATATTTTTACAAGTATTACTCGCTTAAATTATAAGGATTTGATTAGAATAGAATAGAATATTTTTTATTCAATATAGATCACATGTGTAATTCTTATTGAAAGTCATTTTACTTTAACACTGGTCTGAAAAAACCTCTGCCCTAGAAGAACCAGCAAGAAACCCAGCGGGACTTTTTGCAATTTTACATTAATGTTTGTACAACCTATTTACAAAATTTATTTTAGAAACTGCTTTGGAGCGACCACCTCATACTCAGAGGTTATTATCAACGATGTATTCATTTATATTATAATAACCTTTTTATACAGCTTCAGCTTAATAAAACATTTAAACTTAGTAATAGAGAGAGCCTGTATACTTTTCAGGACCTTATTATAATAAAGCGTATACATTGCCCCAAGAATAAATTTGAATCTGTGGAGTCGAATAACTGGTATCCTAGCTTGTGTTTGTTCCAGTGTTTACAGAATGTATATCATTTTTTTACTAAAACTACCTTGTTTTTGTGAACATACATAAATTTTCGTAAATATACTGAGAAGCCAACGTAAATATATTTATTTCTTTAAATTTATCTCTAAGAGACTCTCTCGGTTTTAGGTTGTAAATAGCTCTAATGGCACTTTCTGTAAAACAAAAATAGTTTCTGAATCAGCCGCATTTCCATAGTAAAATCCCATAAGACATTATGCTATGAAATAACTGAAATAAACTAATGTAGCTGTCTCGACGCTGGTGAGACCTCTAATCTTTTACAGCATAGGCTGCAGAACTTAGTCTACTTGCTAGTTTGGACATATGGGGCCCCACCAGCTTTATGTTGAGAGTGATGCCAAGAAAAACAGATGATTCAACAGGGCTCAGTTCTTCCCATTTAAAACACATTGGTGTTCAGATTTTTAATATCTGATGTGTAAATTTAAACATTTACTTTTCTTTCCGTTTAAATGTAGATTATTAACGTTAAACAAATGCACTAAATTTGATATAGCTATTCACTTCGTTACATTTAAATGATTGACGTTTAAGTTTAAAAATCAAGGAAGTATCATCAGCAACAATACTATGTCATGATTATCCCCTACAAGGGAAGGTAAGTCATTAATATACACTAGAAATAGGAATGGCCGAGAATCGAGCCCTAAGGACATCCATTAGTACAGGTGACCCGGAATAACTTTTTTTAAATAGGAGAGGAGCAAACGAGCATACGGCTCACCTGATTTTAAGTGATTACCACCGCCCATGAACAACTGCAACACCAGGGAATTGTAGATGTTACGGCCTTTTAAAAGAAGTACGCCTTTTCTTGAAGGTCCCTAATTCGTATCGGTCCAGCAAAATCTGGTGGTAGTCGATTCCTGGGAAGTTGTGCGAGGAAGAAAACTTTTAAATCAATGGTGGATGTCAGTCATCCAGATGGTATGGATGGTATCGCGAGTTTAGTCGCGATGTGCGACAGTGAATTGTGCGGCTGGAATTAGTCCGAACAATACCTCAGAGCACCCGTGGTAAATGCGATAAAATACGCAAGAGATGCAACATCTTTTCGCAGTGCCAGTGAGTCAAGGTGATCGAAAGAGTTCGGTCGCCGACGATTCGAACAGCTCTGCGCTGGATGCGATCAAATGGAAGGAACTGGCACTGGGAGCCCTCAGAGATGGGAACAGTATATGCGCGGCCGAACCTGCGCCTTTGTAAAGTTGTAGGCGATGTGCCGGCATGAAATACCGTCCGGCTCTGCTGAGCACGCCAAGCTTTATAGAGGCCACACTTTTCTTCCAAGTAACCACGAAACTGCACGTCACTCGATATGTTGACGCCGAGGACTGGATACTGGCTGAGGCAACAAGGAGAGTGCCTGAAACTGAGGAGATACGACGAAGGGTTCTTTAGCAGTAAAGAACTCCTTGATTCTACTACCCGCCCATTTATGAGTTAGGTAACCTAGAAGATTAGCCAAGCGACGCGACGGAAACCGTACTGGCGGTCACTAATCAGCTGGTGATCCCAAGGTACCGCATGAGCTGAAGTTGATGATAATGGACTCCATTATTTGGAGAACAAGGAGGTGATGGCGCTAGGCCTAGTTGGACGGATCAGAGCGGTTACCTTTTTAGGGATCGGGTAATGAAAGCTGTCTTCCATGATTTCGGGACTACGTCCAGGGGAGTAGGAGTACCGGAAAGACGCGTTAAAACCGGTGCCAACCCGGAGAACACGTCTTCAGCACAAGAGGAGGACGCAATCAGGCCCACTCACTTATTGACGTCCAGGAGAGAAGTGCTCGCACCGAGCGTGGGTAAGCAGCACATCCTGCATGGAGCACTCACACCGTGGGATAGTCGGAGGTGTGTCCCCTGTCATCAAGAGTCGAGTTGACGCAAAGAGAGCCCAGCAGATCGGCTTTGTCTGCGGCATGGGCCAGTGAGTTGTCCTCCTGTGCAGATGGGATAGATGGTGACAGAAGTTCCTTGGACAACCTTGGCAGAAGACTAGAATGCACGTGTTCCCGAAGGAAGACGAACTAGTTTCCACAATTCTGCCCATGTGCCTGACTTAGCATTGACAATGACACTTTGAAGGACCTGGAGGCGGAATTATACTTATTTTTAAGAGCGCTGGTATTTGCATCCGAGACGTCGATGCGTGAGCCTAGGCCTGGTAGCACTCTTGCTTATGGCGTAATGCAATTTGCAGCAGCGACCAAACCATGGCTGGGTTCTGCCTGATAGGAACCACAGATGATAGATGAATAGTTGATGAAGATAAATAGTTCCATTCCCGTAGCACCACATCAGCGACAGAATCAGCAACAATGCTGGGATCATCCGGCGAGAAGTTTCCGCCTCCAGGGCAGGATGCAAAAAGATCGCATCCCGTCCCAATCGGCTGACCTATAATCCAAACACGGCGGCAACCTGCAGAACGCAACCGCGATGGGAGTGTTAGTGGCACCGTACCCGGATCAGACAATGGTCTAGGAGCCAAGAGGCGCGTCGACGGAGACCTGATATCCGTCGGGATGAGAGGTCAACAGGAAGGTACATGATCTTCCACATCTGTGATCCGCGTTGGCAGGGTAACCAGTTGTGTCAGACCATGCCAAAGCAAAATCATAAACAGATCTACCCGCATGATCGGTTAAACGAAAACCAAGCCGTTGAGCGTGGTGGGCGTTAAAATCACCAACATCACGATCTCTGCGGATGGAACCTGTTGTAGCACGGAATCTGCAGCCATTTGGACGTAGTCGATAGGTCGGTCTGTGTCCATTACCGCTATGGGACCTATAGAGGCACCCGTAGACGCGGGGATGGTCGTCGCTGTCTACGAGTAGCCATAAGATGGACAGGTCCGTACCAAAGGCTGCCGAGGCGTCGAAAACAGATGTCCTCTCTGACGTACGCAAACTCCAGCCCGGGCACAAAGGTGTTCTAATTTGTACCCCGGGTGGGAGAAATACAATATCAGCGGAAGGACACCAGTGTCTCAGTTAGAAAGAGCAAGGTTTTGAGCAGGTTTAGTTTAGTGGAATTTAACCCCCCCCTCCCCGGATACGGGGGCAGCCTGAACACCTACACTCAGGAAGGTAGGGTAGCTTGGGCGTGGATGCTAATCGAGTTCTCCGTCACCCGGGTGCTGGTACCCTCCTGGGGTAGTGTTTTGTTGCTCCGCTAACATGTTAGGGGGCGGGGCAGTTGGGCCTCCACCACCTGCACTCCTCAGACGAAATACAGAAGCAAAGCTTCTACTTCAAGCTGGACTTCTGTTAGGTCGTGGTACCCACCCGGTTCAGAGCCAGCCAGCACGTGCAACAGCAAAGGCTGCCGCGTGGTTCTACCACTGTTAAACTTGTGTTTACCATTGATAATAACTTTCTGCGTTCTATTACTTAAATATGAAAAAATAAGTTTAAGCGCCGTGTTCTTGACACCATAGTAATGTAGCGTTCTGATTAATGTCTCACGGTGAACACAGTCGAAGGCCTTGGAAAGGTCACAAAATATACCAAAGCATTCTCTGTACTCTCCCACGCACAAAATATGTTTAATAAACTCAACTCAGTATCAGTTGTCAGCGACCCTTGTAAAACAAATTGATTTTATGTAGCAATTTATTAATATTAAAAAACTTAACATCTGATCTAAACTAATTTTTTCAAAAATTTTACTATAATATGTTGGTAGTACAAATTGGTCTAAAATTGGCGGGGTCAATGCTCTACTAGATTTAAATAAAGTGACTTTACTATGTTTCATTAAATCAGAAACACACAGATTCGACCTTGTATTAAACATAGTGGCTGAATAGATGCTATTGTATCTATTATAGATAAAATAACTTTAACGGAAATGCTACATAAGTCAGCCGTTTTCTTAACATAAGTAGTTTAAAATATTTAACGATATCTTTTGGCAATACTCTATGGAATTTCAAGTAGTTGAACAAGCCTTTACATTTTAAGCAATGATTCGACGACAGTAGGAAAAAATTTAATGATTTTGTTGTCAAAAGGAACATCAGTAAAATGTTTCTCAAAAGTCATTAACTTCTTGATCAGATCGAGTTTAATTATTGTTATTCAATTGAGGATCCGATTTGCGCGGTTTGACCTTGCCCGTTTCACTATTATTATTCTCCAGGTCATTTAATTTTGTTCGATGCAGTTTTAATTTTGTCGCTTAAATGTAAAGCCTTAGATATGGAGCATTTTTTTTAAATATTTTAGAATATGTTTTTACATAATCTCTAAATATGACACTACTATTATATGATCTTTCATTATAAAGCCCGTATAACCATCGCCTACTTTTATAAATTCCTAATGTCGCCCACTCATTAAATAATTTGCGACTGTTAAAGATAAAGTTTATAAAGTAAATATTCTACTAAATTCACAACTTATAATTTTAAATAACGTATCATACAAATAAACAGCACTATTTTTAAATGATGATGAAATCTTTTATTATATTATTTCTAAACCTCTCGCGATGTTTATTTATTAGAACAAACACGAATTTATAATTTTCTGTTTTTTGTATGTGTAGAGCAATAATTCCAACTTTCACAGTGATCTGAACTAAATTTTGAATAATTGATTTATGCAGGCTTAACATCTGTAAAATGTTATCTATACAGTTCATACTAGGCCCAGCAATATTTGTTGGTTCTAAGAATAAATTAACAAGATTATACGATTTAAACAATGAGCTAAACTTAATACTAATTGAAAGTTTCAAGAGATTGATGTTAAAGTCTCCACATATTACAACAGACTTGTTCTGTTTACTAAGTTTGAGCAAAACTTCTTCCACAATCCTTTCAAAATAGTCATTAGTAGCACATGAGGGTCTGTAAACGCTTACAACAATGAGCGCTTGAGCTCGACACAAGCCATTTCTACAGTTCGCTCAACAGAGGCTCACAATATCCTTACGTTCTTTATATAATAATGATTTATATGCTAATATTAAGGAGCCACCACATAAACTTTTCTCTATTGAAGGAACTGACCACCTGGTGATTTCTGAAATTATACATGAAATTATAATCTTTTAGCCAATGTTCAGTAATACAAAGTATATGTATGTTGTTACTATTTAAAACAATTCAACTTCAATTCTTTGCCATCATGCCTTGTATATTTTGATGCACCAGGTATAAACAATTTTATGACTTATTTGTGGGCTGCATTCTATATTAATTGAACTCTTATTATTGCTAGAGATTGCCTCTATTGCATTTTGCTAATTTAAATTAGTTGGAACTGATTCAAATTAAATGTCAAATGATTATGATGCTCAATAAAGCAGTCTTGGTAGCCAAAAACTTGGCTGAGTTAAAAAGTAAATAATAAGATAGCACATTTACTACCAGTCTTAAATTATATTTGGATAGGTAATACTATCTTTTGTCCAAAACATTTTATTTATTATTTATATCAAATAAATTAAATTTGTCATTATTATCATTAAAATTATATCCAAATTTAAATTATTATTATATTAAATTATTCATTTGTAAATTTAATTAACAAAATTAAATAGTTTAATTTAGCATTTTCAAGATTATTTTTTTAATTCAAGGTTCGTACTTTCTTAATATAAACCAGACTTATCTAGGAACCTAAATCCTGACACCGACACCAAACAAACTTTATTTTATTATATCACTGTTCTTTTTATATTTTTCGTTAGTCAAATATCCTTTTAAGATTAATAATTTATGCAAGTCCTTTCCTTTTATTGAACATCAATAAAATATTAAAAGAAAAGAAAAAAGAAACTACTATTTTCCATTTTCCTATTAAAGTTTTCAAATCAAAAGTCCTATAGTTACGAAAGAAATGCTTTATTAAAAAAATTATAAGTTTACGTATCTCATTCATGGATGTTGCATAACGATTACTTTAACAGCTTCAAATAAATGGAATGCTTAATTGGATTTCCTGTTAAATTAAAATCATGACAGGATTAAAGAGTTGTGCCAGCCGTCAATGTTCATGCACCCATAATGTGCTCATGAATATTTGACATGTTAAATAACTCGACATATATGACGGGTACATACATACTCAGGTGCTGTGTTTGTATCGAAATTAACGCTAAAAATGTTTTATGATTGTAAACATTTTATTTATAAGCCAGTGCTGCTTACCTGGTGGTAAGTGGTGATTTTTATCTTTATTTTCAAAATGGGGTTTGTCACAGTGACTATTCACCCGTAATATATACAAAATAATAATTTAAGAGAAATTAAAATTAACAAATGAACACATAATAACATCGACAGTAACAGAGCTACATACAATCAAAATAAATTTAACAATAAAAAATATATATCTTGCAAAATCCTGTGATATGATTACCATCATAAATAGAAAATATTACATCTCTCTAAACTCATACTAATCGTACATATAAATAAAGTTTGATTAGCATTTTGGCCTCTTGACAAAGTGGGAAAGATAGAATAGAGTTGCAAATGCCTACATTGTGGTCATGCAAAAATGAAATATTTTGCCTATGTAACTCGTTCCGAACACACTCCGTCAAAACATGGTGTACATCTTCTACATCACATTCTGAGCAGTTAGGGAATCTGATATTCCCATCAGTAATTGGAAATCAGGCAAGTAAAAGTTGTTACGAACGGTGATTCAGAAAAACAGTTCGATCTACAATTTATAAATATACCATAGACAATTTGTCCAGTGAGTTAAAGACAGTTTTAACGACGTTTGATTTTAATAATTGCATTGTAACTTTAAACAAACGTGAAACATCGAAATGTAATGAATGCAACAATAAACACATAGAAAAAAACCAAACATTAACAATCAAAACAAATTAATGCCAAACAACCATGTCAACGTAGAGACGAAACGCAACCATTGACTACAGACGCAAGCAATATTATTTATACGCAATAAACAACGTACGGTCTATAATCTGTCAAAACAAACACTGGACGAACCTACAATAAAAGTATTGTCGAAGGGCTTGAATTTTAATAACACCGAAAAAATCCCGTACGAAAATAAAATTATCAGGGTCGAGGATTGTCTGTTAAAGAATAATATCGGTAAGGATGATTTAGAGGCCATACGTCAAGACATTTCGTCCTTGTTACGTCGAAGTTCAGCGCCAAAACTAAATCTCTCCAAAGATGAGTTTAGGCGTTGTACAACCACGCAACATACCAGAGCTCACGATTCTCCGCGCGGGAAAAGGAAATGCTACGGTAATATTGGACACGTCAGAATATAATTTCAAAATACAACAACTTTTATCGGACGTCGACAAAAGGTCAAAATAGAATCTACAACTAATACACTTAAAACAACTACCGATTTAATAAAGAAATACTCAAAAATTAAATCTCGATCTGAACTCGACAATACCATCACTGCCAAACCACCGAGTTTGTGGGTTACCGAAATACAAACCAAACGCTCCACTACGTCCCAGTGAGCCAGATCGAATCACCAATTTATAAGTTGGCAACAATTGGCAAAAATACTGTCACCACTGAGAGGACACCAGAACACACACAAAGTTCATACATTTTGTTAGTGAGGTAAAGACCTACATCTCGCTGACAATGAAACTATGGTCAGTTTTGATGTTCAGTCACTATTCACATGCTTACCTATTGAGACTGCATCTCAATTGTAACCAGGAAGCTAGAAGAATGCAACATGCCTACAGAATATGCGTAATCACTCAAACACTGCCTTACATCTGGCTATCTATTGTGGAAGGAGGAGTTCTACAAGCAAGTAGACGGTGTGGCGATGGGCTCCTATCTCCGTAGTCGCCGACATACTCATGGAGGACTTTGAGATCCTTCTTACTGCTCTTGTAAATCAAGATTCTACAAGCGGTACGTAGACGATACTTTCAATTTGACCATCTGACAAAGTAACTGCATTTTAGACCACCTTAATTCCAGAAACTCTAAAATACAATTCACAATGGAGTTAGAGGCAAACAATTCTTTAGCTTTCCTAAATGTTTTAGTCATCCGAAATCCAATGTAACACTATTGGTCACACTGTGTATAGAAAAAAGACCCATACCAACCAATATTTAAATGGTGAATCGCAACATCATCCATTACAGTTAGCTACCGTGGGAAAATCTTTGTTTCAGAGAGCACGAGGATCTGTGACAGAAAACATCTGGCCGCCGAGCTTCAGCACGTCGAGCAAGTATTGCAAGACAACAAGCTACGGGTCCCGCCTACGTCACAGTGACCGGTGAAGCCGGCCAGTCGAGCGTATGCCTGCTGCTACCCTATGTCAGAGTCACAAACAAGGTCGGCTACATCTTGAGCGAGCTTCCATTAAAACATTAAGTATGTTTTAATGGAAGCTCGCTCCTGAAGATTGGTCAATTTTACCATCCGTCAAGTGTCATATCCCTCTGCTGCAGGATGTACAAGCTGGATTGTGAATGTGAAGACCTCTACATAGGGCAAACAAAAGATCTATAAAACCCGCGTAAAGAACATATAGTTGATTTGAGCGCCGACCTGGGAAGTCTGCAGTTTGTGAACATGTTCAAGATCGTCCCCGCCATTACATTACATTTGATAAACCACAAATCCTCGCAAAGAACACCGATTCCTACCAAGAATGATTCATGAGGCTATTGAAATTAAAAACATCCTACTTTCCATAGAAAGATGAATGGGTGCTGCCATCTGCTTGGGATCCTATAATTAATGAAATTAAATCCAAACCCAAGCATAACACTGCAAAACTTCAAGATACTATAAGTTTATACTGCGTAGATCGGACCAAAAATTAATATACAAAAACTGAAGGTAGCCGGGCTAACTATGACATCGGGACGTATACACCTCAGTCCCCCGTGACTATGTGCTGTAAAGCACCGAAACGTCGGCAATTAAGAAGTTAAATTAAACGCGATAAAATCCGTAAAATTAGTTTCATTTAACTTACTCTAATATATTTCACAAACTAGAGTATTTCATTCCCGCATCCCAAAGACGCATGGCAAAGGGTTGTGTGACATAAATAGGTGGTAGGTGGTCAGGGTTAAACCAAAATTTTGCAGCAAGATATCGTCTACAAATTAACAGTGGTTGTAGACATTGTTCACTTTCCATGACGTCGATAGGGGTGCTTCTTATATATCCGCCTATTACCCTCATCGCTTGATTATGTACGTTATCTAGTTTGTATAAATGACTTTTACACTGCTATCATATAAAACAATTGTAGTCTAATCTGCTTCTAATTAATGAAATATAAAGACGCCTCAAATGCATTGGTGAATACCCCATTTGGAACCTACTAACACTTTGAAGATATTTAGAAATTTAAGTATTTTTCCTTCGTTTAAATTATGTGTCTACCCCATTTTAAGTTCATGTCCAGTCACATACCTAAATACTATCGATTCTTTCAATATGTTCATTATTGATACAAAGTAATACTAATATTTGAGTTTCGAATGTCCTCTTGTGAATATGCAAACTTTGGTTACTCTATGAGAAATGTAATTCAAACATTATAATAACAGATATCTGTCATAATGTTTGAAACAACTAAAGCATCTTGAGTAACAGGAACTGCATCCATTATATTTTTGTGGCTAGTATAAAGTACAAAATCATCAGCGTATTGATAGTTGCTGCGTTAATTAATAATGGAGATAAGGGGTCACCTGAGCTATACCAGTTCCGTAAATCTACTTACAGGCTCTTCATTGTTTAGTTCGATAAATAATTTTCGTTAGTGCAAGTATCGTCATCATCATCATCATGACAGCCCATCAAAGTCCACTGCTGAACATAGGCCTCCCCAAGGAATGACACAAAGCACGGTCCCGAGCCACCTGCATCCATTGACTTCCTGCATGTCTTACCAGGTTGTCACTCCATCTAGTGGGGGACGCCCTACACTTCGCCTGCCGGTATGGGGCTGCCACTCGAGAACCTTTCTTCCCATCGGTTGTCAGTTCTTCGAGCTATATAGCCGCCCCATTGCCACTTCAACATACTAATTCTTTGGGCTATGTCGGTTACTCTGGTTCTACCGTATATCCTCATTTTAAGTCTATCACGCAGAGAAACGCTGAGCATGGCCCTCTCACAGCGCACTGAGGTGACTTTGAGCTTCCTCATACGGCCAGCAGTAAAGGACTACGTCTCAGATCCATAGGTCATCACTGGCAACACGCACTGATTGTATATTCTAGTTTTGAGGTTTTGAGGTATGTCTGACGAGAGATGTGTCGTAATCTCCCGAACGCTGCCCAGCCGAGTTGAATCCGTCGATTGACCTCTCGGTCACAGTTGGAGGTAATTAAATATTATGGTACCCACTCCTAGATCTAAAGACTTATAACATTTATTGTATTAACATTGTTGTATGCTCCGTCGATGTCAACAAAACACCTACAGTAACGTTTTCGTTACCAAAGCCACTCTGTATTCGTGACACTAATCTGGTCAAATTGTCAATGCAAGATCCTTCAAGACCTTCTAAAAGCTACTGTTTCTCTGATAAACAGTTATTTTTTCAATGTACCATTCAGTCTGCGCGTAATAATTGTATGAAATATCTTGCATAGGCCTTATACCTGAATCCAAGATGTTGTCAGTTTTCGGTTTCGGTATAGGAATTATTTTCACATCTCTCCATTGTTTTGGGTCAAAGCTTAAAGCAAAAATCTGTTGTATAAAGATATGAAAATCATTTGGCAGCATCTGGCAGGTTCCTGGTCATAGAATATGAAATATCGTCTGCGCCAGGTGCTGTATCGGACTCTTAATAGAAATAATATAGTTCTTTATTTTTCGATCGACTGTCATCACTTAGTTCGTCTTCCCATCTGCTTTCTTCCTCACTAACTTCAGTTACAGCTTCAGGTATACTTCCTCCCTGTTTGAGAGACTTCCTTCTATTTCTTCGTTTCTCTGTATTAGAATTTTTCCTCGTTTTTCAGGGCTGCTTTCGTAAAACTGGCGTAGGTATGCACATTAATAGACCTGGGCATCTGTTTATCTTGCTGTAAAGATTCATTTTCAGATGTAAGTTGTGTAAATAGAGGCGGATCACTTTTCATGTTCGGTGGTCGAGGCGACGGTGGGACATATAGCATAAGGGCTTTTCTGAAAGAACAAAATTAAATTCTGCCATGAGGTTCTCTAATTCGTTTCTCCTTCAAGAAGACAGGACAAATTTTAGCCATTGCCATGTGTTTTCCCATACAGTTATTACATTTGATTGTCGTTTCACAATTAGGATCACTTTTGTACATTTGAGACAGATTACTTTTAGAGGAGGCACATTTAATCAAGTGACCAAATCAGCAACAGGAGCATTGTGTCACTGGGTAAGTATAAAGACTCACTTTCACCCTAGTATCATAGATGTAAACATACGACGGTAATGATGGCCTTTTAAAACATATTCTTACAGATTCGCTCAGCTCCCAGTGACCGTCGTAAGTGTTCTTTTGATTTAGCCTTTTTACTAAAATCAAAGTTTCGCTAATAATTCCTGTAATATCTCTTCTTCCCTCAATTCTAAATCAATATATTTTATGATCCCATATGATTGATTCATTTCTAAAGTTTTTGGCATTTAAAACCATTCTCGTTAAATCTCTTGCACTATAAAGACTCAGTACTTTCTTCCTTATTAAAGTGAATCAATACCTTAAATGTATTTTTCGTGACGTTTTATACTTTCTGCTTTTAACATTTTTGCCAATCCGAAGTGTTTCAGGGAGTTTTCATTACATGTCCGGAATTCTCGTAAACACACTACCCTCTGTGCGTATATTATGTCTATTTGCCCTTCGCCTCTCTAAAACATGTCATTCCTATATTCCGTATTACACATCTGTGGAATATCCTCCATGCTCATTGTAATCTCATTTTCACTATTTTGGTAAACACACTATTTTCCACATCCATCTCACTTTGCATATAATTCAACATAGCGTTATCATAATTATGACCTCACTGTTAGCATGGTCAACAAAAGCGCACAAACGTGCGAAACCGGTTACTAAAACTAGTGGCAGTACGTAAAGAACGATAAATCGACGCGTCTAGCTGCAGCGAGCGCCTGGCATTAAGTGTTGATGAAGCTCTAGATGGAAATCGCATTGTCTTAGCGACGAAAACCTAATCCTCCTTGCTTGAAGACGCCCATTGTTACATCACGAAAGACGTAGCAAACCGTATGTTCGAATGCCTGGAATATCGACAACAAATGGGTGACGACCCACCGACCACCTGATTGTCCGATGGTGGGAGGATTTTGCTTTGAAAGTTAGTAATTTTAATGAGATATTGTTATACAACTATGTACTTGATCGAATCGTATAATAAGCGTTTTGTATGGATACTTTTGTTAGCTTATAAGATGTTTGTGAATAAATAAATAAATAAATTAGGTATGTAGTTTCTTCGCACACTCTCCGAAAGGCATTCCATAGAACACCGAGAGGCTAACAAGACTGATTTCAACCAAATTTCTAATTTTATTTTTATAAAGATGAAAGACGACTAAATTTTATGTCTCCTGTGTGGGCAACGCAAAAGCCTCATTTTATCCTTTAGGTTATCTAAACCAGGACGACTATAGGATCACCAGAATTGTTTTGTTACCGTTGTAAAGTGGTGTGCGACGTTGCAACTGCATTGGATGCAGCACTAATGGACATAGTTCTCAGATCTCAGATCAGAATACGAGCATAAAATAGAAGCTTAATGAATTAGATGGCGACTAGAGAACCATGGACCATTTTACTGGTAATGTGGCATTCCATATAATCCTTATATTACAACACATCTATCGCATACTAGTTGGTAGGACCCTTTTCTGTCTAGGAGTCTGTCTGTGTAGTGAATACCACCGACCCTTAACTGTTTCTGACCTCAAGCAGCAAAGCGTGCTGTTGTGTTCCGATTTGAAGTGTATAGAGAGAGTATAATTACAGGCTTGGAAGCATTCCGACTTAGTCCTCAGTAGTGACAACGACAATCTATAGTCATCTTTCTTTAAAATTTGTTTGGTACTTTCCAGAAGGATCATCCTTCTACTAGACTAGCTAGACTAGCTGGTTCTTAAGCTAGTTAATAAGCTAGTCTAACTAGACTTCTAGTTAGACTAGCTTATTAACTTTTATATCATCTGCAACCAGCTTCAAAGGCTGCTTCTTCCTCTAAGGACTTAATAAAAGCGTCAGTAGCCTAATGGCAGGGCGCGGACCGCGAACTCGAAAGGTCGTGGGTTCGAATCCGCCATTCGACTACTGCCGTGAACCACATCTAACACAAGCATTTTTAAACACCAGAAAACAGAGGTTCAACAGGGCTCAGTTCTTCCTGTTGAATCCTCTGTTTCTTGGCATCACTCTCAACGCAAAGCTTCAGTGGGGCCCCCATATATCCAAACTAGCAAGCAGGCTAAGTTCTGCAGCCTATGTTGTAAAAAAGTTTAGAGGTCTCACTAGTGTCGAGACGGTTAGATTAGTTTATTTCAGTTATTTCCATAGCAAAATGTCTTATGGGATTTTGCTGCTGATGTAGAAACTATTTTTGTTTTACAGAACGGGGCCATTAGAGCTATTTACAACCTAAAACCGAATAAATATATTAACTTTGGCCTCTCAGTATATTTACGAAAATTTTATGTATGTTCACAAAAACAAAGATAGTTTTAATAAAAAGTGATATACACTCTGTAAATACTAGGAACAAACACAAGATACCAGTTTCTCGACTCACAGAATCAGTAATTCATTCTTGGGGCATTGTATGCGCTTACAACCAATCCCAGAAAATATACAAGCTCTCTCTATTACCAAATTTAAATATTTTATTAAACTAAAACTGTATAAAGGGTCATTATAATATAAAATATATAATATAATATAAATGAATACATGGTTGATAATAACCCTGAGAATGGGTGGTCCTTCCAAGCTGTATACACAATAATCTATTTACAAAATAAATTTTGTAAATAGATTGTACAACTCATTCATGTAAATTTACTTTAAAAAAAGTCCCACTGGGTTTCTTACTGGTTCTTTCCAAGACTGAGGACTTTTTCGAACCAGTGGTAAAGTAAAAATTACTTTCAATAAAATTACACATTTGATCTAGGTATATTGAATAAAAATATTCTGTTCTATTTTTGTTTTTGGTACATTTGGTCCTTAGGGAGGACATTTGCTATAGTTGCACGCTTGCTACCGCAGCTTTTGATTTTTATTTATTAGGATTCCACTGCTCATTTACTGGTTTGTTGTAGTTGCCATCATATGGAGTGGCACACATATGGAGTAGTGGTTATTCTTACAGTGCCACTACACGGTCTACTCAAGGTTACTTTTTAAAATATGATAATTTTCTTCATCTTATGAATATATGGGCACAAGTACATTTATAATAATTCATAACTTTGTACGATATAACGTTCAGCTTAAGTTCTTGGATGCAATACAGAATCATTGAGCCGCAGACAAATATTTAGAGTAATAAGCTCAAGTAACTCATATCAAAATGGCGTTCCTTATTTTGATGATAAAAGGTAACATTTTAAAAATGAAAAGAATATTATATTAGAAATTCTGATTGTTAAATATTTTTTTTCGTAGCGACGCGGATCGCTTCGGTTTTTTTCCACTACAAAAGGTTTTTCAATCACAATTCGACTGTCTTGAGCTGCAACATCATCTCCGCGGCGCGCAATTATCTATAATCCTTTGTTCTTCAGACGAGTAGGCTACGTACACACAGACTCAGTATATGCCGATCACAGATACAACATTCGTACATATTGTATCATACGTGTTTTTTTTTCGTAGCATAAATATAAAGGTGTTGCCAATTCCCGTCCATTAGACAATAAGTGAGGAATAATAATAATGTCTCTGGACCTATCATCTGCGCAGGACAGGATTATAGTGCGCAAGCAGGTAGGTGCACTCTCATTATCTAATGGGAC
Organism: Parnassius orleans; assembly: GCA_029286625.1. Lineage (NCBI taxonomy): Eukaryota > Metazoa > Arthropoda > Insecta > Lepidoptera > Papilionidae > Parnassius > Parnassius orleans. The sequence continues at coordinate 89,846 of JAGSMP010000773.1, forward strand.
GGTAATCCGACACTACTGGAGAGAGATCAAACGCAGGACCAACGGCTTAACCTGTTTTTTGAGGCACGGGGGTGAAACACCGCCAACTTCCTCATACTCCGGGATACTACTGAAAATTTCTTGACAGAAAAACACAATAATTGTTTTGGCACAACCCGGTATTCGAACCCGGGAACTCATGATCAGCAATCGCGTTTACGATCACTAGACCAACCAGGGAGCTACTCTCGTACACATTATAACAAACTCGTTTATAGGATTGATAGGCACACTTGGGAGGCGGATCGACAGTAGCAGTAAGTGACGTCAGTCTATTTATTTTGTAATTAATAATAATATAAGAGCTTAAAAAACTTAAACAACATGCATTGATCATGAGGTGTGATGATCCTGACAATTATTTTATTTTATCCTGGTGATCCTGATCAGGATACTAGGATAAAGTAACTAAATTATTGTTTTGTCACCTGTCCTTGATAAGAGTGCAAATTTTCGATTAACTTGAAAATTCCATCTACAAATTGGTGAAAATTACATTAAAAGATTCCGTTACATAGATTATTAAAATACGTATTCCAAGGTTACATACTTTTGTATTTGTCAACCGGGATGGAGACCTGATCACCTGAAATACAGGTTCGTCGCCATCAGTCTCTCACTTACTTTGTACCTATTTTTGTCAAAGTCAAGTTAGTTTAATGCGGTGAAAAATAAATGATTATTATTATTATTATATAATTATTATTTTAGATAGATAGAAAAATATCCATCGAATACACGCGATGCTAACAAAGCATTTTAAAAACTATTTACCTAAAAAAATAAAGTGACAAACGAGCTTATAGCCCACCTGTAAGTGGTTACTGCAGCCCATGGACATCTCCAATCAATTTTAAACAAAACTGATGGTTACAGTAGCGATGTTGACTATACCGCCATCTATCGAATGTCAAAAGACCTTTTTGCGATTTCCCATTGTTCCCCTCTTACGACATTTACGGGAGGATATGGGGTAGTGGATATTCTTACACCGCCACTACACGGTAACTGCGGTCTATACCGCCGAGTAAGTGGTAAATGCGCACTTAAAATTGTATTAAAATACAGACAGGGTTTGAATTCGGGTTGCTAGCGTACTGTGAGATTCTCGGCAAGCAATTAGCCCTGAGCTACTACGGCTCAAAAGAAATACAATAAAACATAAAATTTGTTAAAATTACTACTTCATAAACAATGTTTTAATATTAAACCCTCTGTTTAATTATAGTTTATTTTTATGGCGTTTGATCATCACACTGCCGGTTTCATTTTCCTTCCATCAAGATATTTTATGCCGAGGGATATTGTTTTCGTCGAATCTCGACTCTCTTTCAAGTCTTCTGCTCACAATTGACTTAGGGAGGAAGGTTAAGACATTTTGAAATAGATTATTATGCCGCTATTAATATTTTTAAAATTAAAGAACGAAAGAAAAGACAATTCTTTTATAAAATAAGGGTGACAAATAAGTACACCGTATATCTGATGGTAAGTGATTTTTAAAGAAATTATAAAATAATTAAAGATGTATTGTAAATAAGCTCAGAATATAAAATGTAAATCGTATAGAAGCTCGCGTCACAAGGAATCCAAAAAGTCCAGTGCCGAGTAAAAATGCGAGAGCGACGGCAGCGTCGAAAAGCTATTATATTCTTTTACTGTAATAGTGGACTATTGATGATTCAAAATAAAATTAATGTAAATGAAAACTACATTTACGTTCGTTCCGTACTTCAAAGTGATCCGGGAGCTTACGACATAATTTTATTTATTTATACTTTAATGACGGTTACTCTGGTTCTACTGCGGATATCCTCATTTCAAGTTTATCACGCAGATAAACCCCAAGCATAGCTCTCCATAGCTCGCTGAGCGTTCTTGAACTTCCTCATACGGCCAGCAGTGAAGGACACGTCTCACATCCATAAGTCATAACTGGCAACACGCAATGGTTGTACACTCGTCTCCAAGTTTTGAAGTATACCTGACGAGAAGATGTGTCGTATGTGAGTAAACGACATAGCCAAAAGGATTTGTAAGCTGAAGTGGTAATGGGCCGGCCATAGCTCGAAGAACCGACAACCGATGGGGAAAAAGGTTCTTGGCAGCCTCGTATCGGTAGCGGTGTAGGGCGACCCCACTAGATGGAGTGACAACCTGGTAAGACATGCGGGAAGTTGATGGATGCAGGCGGCTCAGGACCGTGCTTTATGGTATTCCTTGGGAAGGCCTGTTCAGCAGGACTTGTGAAGGGCTGTGATGTTGATGATGATACTTTAATGCACAAAGTAGTATATATGGCGAACTTAATGTCATAGCGCAAATTCGACGACGAAAGACGACGACGGAATAGTCGCCCAGGAACAAGAACAAATGAGGAGCATATTGAAAAGGCGATTAGGGAAACGCGCAGTACGCCTCTCGAGAATCGACAGCGACTTCCGCATACCCTAGCAAGCGAAATCGGGTTGTCGTGAGGGCTCTAAACCCAATGCTGGTGACGTATTTGGAAGCCAGCCGGGACCTTTGCGATACGGAATTCTTTTTGGCGCCACTCTGGCAGTATGCCGTATTATTGGCGCTAAGCTCCCCACGGCTGGACGTGCTAGTACACAAAGTAGTGCCTCCTACCTGGAGAAAAGAAATAAAGACCGTATCGCAAAGGCAAGAGCGGTCATCGGCAGACTGACAAGCTTCAGGTCGGCCAAAACAGACCAATAATTGTTCGCACCGACAGGATGGCGTTTGCTGGGACAAATGTCAGTTTGTCCCAGCCGGATATAACGCAAAACTGACGCAGCGCATAGACGACCTGAAGCAGAGAATCACTGCTTGGAAAGCGGATTCGGCAATATACCTAGAGGTCGATACGGTTCAACCAGAATCGTCTCTTCCAGAGTGATCAGAAGAGTCTCTATAAATCTTTGGAGCGACCATTGGTACGTGGAACGGGCCACACCGAAACAGGCCGACACTGTCGCATTCGGGCGCGAATGTTACGCCCATGGACCCCGTCATCATAATGCCGGACGAGGCTGAGGCGGCCTGCACGGCCCGAACTGGAAAAACCGGGACTCGACGGGCTGCTTCACTACTGCTGGCGGGTTCGTGGTGCCACGCTGTGCTCCCGACAGTTTTAAGAGGTTCTCGACCAAGTTCCTCCCGAGCCTCTTCACTACTGGGATCACTCATTTGGTTCCTAAAGATCAGGATGCCACAGACCTGAGCAATGGCCCCATCACGTGTCTATGTACCTACCATACAAGACACTAACATCCATTTTGAGCGCGAAATTACTCGTCACCTGAACTCAAATCAGGTGATATCGCGTGCTCAAAATGGATATCGGGACGGTGGTGTGGAACCAAGGAACTACCTCATTGACGCGGTCATTGGCAAGGTGGTTAAACGCAACCTGTGGGAATTTCTCCGCCGCCTGGATAGAATACAGAAAGGCATCTGACTCGGTGCCTCATATATGGCTAAAAGGGTCCTCGAGCTGTACAAGGTTGACTGTACAGTTAGAGACTTCCTCGGAAGTGTAGGCAGTGGAGCGATCCTATGTCATCTAGGCGAGCGGATGACGGCCTGGGAGGACCATATAAGGATAAGGGTTTGCCTCTCTGAACCCTCTCAGTACCTTACTGGAGGCCTCAGGAGGTATTTCAGCTTCGGAAAGAGCTACAAAAGTGACCCACCTTTTCTATATGTATGATCTCAAGTTATTCGCCTCCAGTCGCTCCCATCTTATGGAATTACAACACCACTTGTGATTTTGCAGTTTCTATTGCTAAAATCACGAGTGGTGTTTACTATATAAATACATTTATATATACAAATATAATATTGTAATTATATATATATATGTATTTATATTTTAATTTATGTATCTTTGTTCTCTGTTATTTCAGTATTTTCCTTATTTTCTTGTCTACACTAATATTATAAAGAGGAAAGATTTGTTTGTTTGATTGTTTCTTTGAATTGAATAGGCTCGAAACTACTGAACCGATTTGAAAAATTCTTTCACCATTAGAATCCTACATTATCCTTGATGAACATAGGAGATAGAATATTTTCAAAACGTTAGGATCCGTATGAAAACTTGTTAATGTAACCCAAGGTGTGAAAAATATGAAAAGAATCCTTATATCGCGTACGCTGCGCTATGGCAGACAAAGTGATGTACTTCAGTTTTATAGAAAACATCAATATCTAATCTGCGATGCCATGTGTTACTATTACGGTTATGTTACAATAACTACTTTTCATGTTAAAATATGCATAGTAACACCGGTACGAACTAGGCCACATTATTCGTACCTTGGTATTAGTCCTTATATCTAAATAAATCACTTTGTATTCAAGGCTATATCAGTACCTGTACCATGCATAACCACCAATTACGTTAACCATGTAATTTAAGTAACATTTTCACTTTTAAATCTTTGTTAATTCAGCAACTGTTCGTCATGATGTCTCTCGATTTTCGCATGTCGCGAGGCGCAGACGCGCAAATACGCGGGTGGAACCAGGGCACAGCTAGTCTTCCATAAAGTTTATAAACCGTATAAACGATACAACAGATGGTCACAGCTTATCGTTCAGGAATGTATCTTGTGCTTAGCTACAAACAGCTTATAAGCACTGTAGTCTCTTTGTCGCTTCATTTGAATTTTTACAAAATACACTTTTTCCCGCGTTTTTCATATACAGTTAACAATGTCCTGTTCATCGACATCCTTATGTACATTAGATATAAAAGGGTACCGTGTCCCATGCCTTAAACTTTAGACTTTTCCTCTAAATCAACCGCCTTTCCTTTGACTCATAAATCGGTTCTTAGTCTCCTTTTGGGCTACGATCCATTCTTCGCTTCTTTTGGTTCCTTCCATTCTCCATCTCTGAAACACCCGAAAAAGTCTTTCACCTCGCTATTAATGTATCATTTGTTTGTTTATCCTTATCAATTAACGCGTCGAACGGTTTGCTAACGCCCATCAGCTGTTTCATTCACTACAGGTATAAGCGGTCGCGCTGCACTATGAATCAATGCACTCACCTGCTATCACATTCGCATATCGTGAGCTTTTAATACCGCTGGAGGTTGCGACTTCTAATTTACACTTGATATAATTATTGGCAATGAGTGACGGGATCCACTTTTCTGGTTCATTAGCCTCGGCAATGTATGACGCATTATTACAAGATTTTGAGAGCGCCATCGGTCCGCTATCGTACAAAAAATTGTCACAACCACATCTTTGGTTTATAATATTTTGTTCACGGTTTGCAAACGAATTTAATCTAAAATACTCATTTATTTCATCATGAAGTTGGTTTTCCGTAACATATTGATGTTGAATGTCATGTATAGTTTTCTCTAATAGTATTATATTTTAAGCAACACTGTCACATCAACATGATCGAACTTTACGGGTGGAAGTTCTTCTAATCGTCTTGCTACAAAAATTGGTACCTGTTCGGGGTCTGTTTCTTTAAGCAAGCAGATGATATCCTCAATATTTCTTAGAGTTTTGCCCTGCCGTTTTCTAATTTTTGCTCGCTTGTTCACTGATTCAAATAATAAAGACTTCACAAATTCAATTTCTTCAGAACTAAAAGAACTTTCACAAATCTGTATCAGGCTTTGTTCATCCATTATAAAAAAAATAGTTTTATTCAATACATATATTTGGATCACTACACTCAGATTCCTTAGTTTTAATAATATTTTTTTTACAAACTTGGTAATCATTAATAAAAAAAAAACTAGATAAGCATTACCAACCACTAACACCAAATCTTCTAGATTATTTGTTTTTCTTAAACAGATATAAAATCTTCGAAGAACAATAGAATTCAATTTGAGAAAAAACAATCTTTTGTCGTAATTTTCGACGCAATTTCGCAACATCGCGCTGCCTTGGTTGTTCGGGTTTTATTAAGATATTTTTGTGCTCGGGGGACGAGATCTTGAGTCATCTAAAGCAAACAAGAAAAACAAAAACGGTTTATTTCTTTCAATCTAAAACTTGAACACCACCTGTGGTAGACATAATACCTACTGTAAATTTTACTAACACCTAACCCCTGTATTCACAAGTGTATATATGAATTTGAATTTGGAAATAAAAAAGGTAGTTAATTATATCAAATATTATAAGTCGTCGGAAGAAAGGTTTTCGAGTGGCAGCTTGTACCGGTAAGCGAAGTGTAGGGTGACCACTAGATGAAGTGACGACCGGGTAAGAGATGCAGGAAGTCGATGGATGCAGGTGGCTTAAGACTCTGCTTTCAGACATTCCTTGGGGGAGGTTTATGATCAGCAGTGAGCTTGTGAAGGGCTGTAATGATGATTATTAAAAGATAATGTTAAAAATTATAGACCGGTATCGATTATAAGTTTATTTCAAAGATATTTGAACGCTTAGTTTATCCAATTTTAACAAATCATTTAAAAATATTATTGTGGACGCACAGCACGGGTTTCGCAAAGATAAATCTACTGTTAGCAATTTGATGGATTACGTCACAAAAGTTGCAAGTGCAATGGATGGTCAAATGCAGGTGGATTCATATATACAGATTTTTCTAGTGCATTTGATATCGTGGACCATCAACTACTAATATCTAAATTAAATTCATGGTGTACATGGGAATTTACTTGTTGGCTAAGATCTTATCTAAAAATAGATTACAAAGTGTTGTATTGCATGGATATAGGTCAAACGATTATGTGACTCTCTCAGGCGTACCCCAAGTTCACATATTGGTCCTATTCTTTTTAGTGTTTATTAATGACAAATAACATTAAGTACAGCCAATGTTCCATTTTCGCCGACGATTTAAAATTGTTCAAGGCTATAAAAATCAGGATGATGTTTTATCTTTGCAAAATGACCTTGATTCCATCTATGAATGGTGCATAGGTAACAAAATGAAACTTAATCCTCGTAAGTGTACCTACATTAAATTACAAGGAATAAATCTACTATTGTTTGTTACTCCATTAAAGACATATTGAGTGAATCTTCATCCACCCGTGATCTTGGGCTAGTTCTTGATAACAAACTTAGCTTTATAGAACATATAGATAACGTGGTAACGCGTTCATGGAAAATGTTAGGTTTTATTAAACGCATGTAATGACTTCAAATATACTCAGACTCTGATAACTATCTACAATGCATTAATTCGTAGCAGTTTAGAATATGCCACAGTGATATGGAATCCTTCTTATAAAATACACGTTGACAGAATCGAGCGTATTCAAAAAACTTCACTGATTCATCGCTTATAAATTTCAAAACTGTCCATACTATACTGACTATAGATCTAGGCTTTCTCATCTCGGAATGAGTTCACTGGCAGACCGACGAAAACTTTAGACCTAATGACGCTACATAAACTTCTACATGGTAAGTTAATTTCACCCAGTTTATTGCAGCAAGTGTGCCTTAAAATCCCTATCATATTCCTAGATACCCAATTACCAATTTATTAAATACCCTTCAGTAGAACAAATCTTGGTAAGTTTTCACCGTTAAACAGATGTATGCGAACTTATAACAGCCTAAACAATCATGACATCGACATCTTTAGCGACCCGAACGTGTGTGTAGAAAATGTAAAGACTTACTATTACCTACCTATTACCCCTTGCCCGATTAATTATTCTAAACTATTATTTATTGCAATTTTTTTTTTTACTGGATGGTGCTTTTGCTCAATTAGTTTGACTTGTGTTTGTTTAGAGTTTATATGTATGTTGTTTAGTTTTTTTTCATATAATGATGTATACACCTGTAAAGACATATCCTTTGTCTAAAAATTGTATTTCGTTCGTAACAATGCATATTGATATTGTCGATGGTGTATCTATCTAAATAAATAAATAAATAAATTATGGTTGCAATTTGCTGCAATATAGCTTTGTTACCGGACTGCCCCAGAAGGAGGGTAGTATTTTTCGAGAGTATGTATGTATGTCTATTTCATTGGCATGTTCTGTAGCCTAAACGACATGATGGATTTTAATATACTGCATAGGAGGTTGTCAGATTGGTCTTAATTATGAAAGTGACATAGAGTATAAGACTTATCACTTTTTATTAAACTTTTTTATATAGTCGGGTTTTTTTTAATTACTGTTTTAGTAGCTTGTAATAGTTAAAAGTTAAAATGAATAACAAACGCATAAATTTTCTAGTATGTTCAAATTTAGCACAAATAGTGCTAAATTTGAACATACTAGATTTATTATATAAAATTAAATCTTTACACCGACGTAAGACAAAAGTATTTTATTAATCTACTATGTTTAAAAAATGAGGTGCCTCTATAAATTAAAGAATAAATAGAAAAAGAAACTGTGGAAAAGAACAGGCATCCTCTAACTAGTAAGTTATGTATTGTATAAAAATTAGGAATATACTAGACAACTAGACGCGAAGTTAAACTTCGTATGTAAACCGCAAACTCCGTCAAACCTGACCTAATATTTATGACTGCCGCTCAGATTGCATTGATTATTAAATTTAATACTGTTTCATGTTTTCTTTTCTAATAATCAGAGTGACAAAATCTGTTACACCACCTGATGGTAGGTGACTACCGCAACCCATGGACTCCTGGAATCAACTAGAAACAATTACAAAAGATGCGAAAAGATGCGACATCTGACGATTAAATTAAAATGCATCACACCCTGTAATTATCCTGGTTCTCTATATCCTTAACAGCAAACTTTTTACGATACTCAGCAGTTCTGGCTAATTAGATAAGAGGCTACCTACTCAGACGGTTAGGGTCTGCTTTATTTATATTTTATATAAATTATTCAGACTTAACCTAATACTTTTTTTATAATTATTAGCCAGTGCTTGACTGCTAACTCACCTTAGACTAGTGTGTAACCCACCTTAGTAAGTGATGATGTAGACGAAGTTGTCAAAGCGCTGCTTTACCTTTACAAAAGCTATTCACTCTTGCCTTGACGGCACATTGTAAATAGGATGGAAAGACAGATCCTGGCATATAATTCCACTCCTTTTATGTTTGATTTTACGAACCACGAAGCAAACCGTTTGGTTCAAATACTGATGAACGTGTTATGTTGAACGTGAACCAGAGACCAATAAAATGGGTCTCTGGTTCACTACACTCACCCACAGCAGAGTTATATTATAGTGTAAGCAACTTTCTAAGCGTAGATTATCGTTGCATCTGTGTAAGGACACCCAATTTCTTGCAGCTGTTGACTTGATTTAATGAACCGCCCAAAATTCAGGTTTGATGTGGCTAAATTTAAGTATAGTAGTCTTGGGAATTACCGTGATGTATAAATCACACTGGAAATATCTCCTGTTTCGTCAAGGTTTCAACAAATGAACAAAGAACTTTACAATTAAAAAATAGTTATGGGCCATACCAAATGTTTTTTAGCAGTGCCGTAATCAAACGGCAAGCATTTTTTTGTGATTTGAATAAAAAATTGTACTATTTTCATATTATTTATTTTATACTTACTAGCTTTTTATCCGCGGCTTCGCTCGCGTGGTTTTCAATTAAGAAACATCAATAAATGCTATTCCGCGCCAAATTTAGCAAAATTCGATCACTTTTAGAGTCACTTCGGTGTCTGTGTATCTATGTCAGTTTATCAATGAACTTTTTTGAATTCCCAAAGACTATTGGACCTAGATGATTGATAATTGGCATATATATTATGTGCTACAGGAACATGTGAATAAATTTTCAGAATTGCATTAATATCATATGTCTGAAACATCTACAATTTTATATTGGACGTGTCTTCCGATGTATCCATAAGAAAAATAAATTGTCTTGAAATCAAAATTCACTATTATTATTTACTCTTACATTCATTCACAATTAATGTTAATTTAGTTTTAACAAAATAATGATGAATTCATGGTCTTAATGCGATATTTGATTCATATAATTGTTCCCATTTAATATTGATTGGCACCATAAAATAAATTCTGATATTTTTTCTACGTTCGAGTAGACTTCAAAATTTCATAAATGTAATTCTGATAATGATGAACACTACACATGTAATAAAATAAATTTTAATAAATCACGTTACATTTAAGTTTTATTTAAGCGGGTTGTACAAAACACATCTTTGGAAGAAAGTCCATAAAAATACTATGAAAGTCAAAACTAGTATAGTAGTCTATCTAGTAATATCAGCTATAGAAGGTTGGGTGCGACTGGCTCAAGAGCCACCCAGCCAGGAACATTTATTTATTATATAAAAAGGCATATAGTCATGTTGATTCTGTTATAAATCTGTTTCTGTTAAAAAACACGCTACAGCGCCGCTAGCGGTGAAAAACTATTTGACGATATGACCATATTATCATGAAATAGCAATGTCTTTATTCATTGACTTGGCTAAGCTATATCATGACATGGTCAACAAACAGTGATAAATATCGTGAAATGACACCATTTCACGAAATAATGATTTAATGAGAATTTTGCAATAATTGCAGGCTGACCAGTTTTAATCAGTTTACATACAGATATAGTGTCAAACGTATATAAAATGTGCACATGTTTTTGGTTTAAAAAATATTAGTTTTCATAAGTTTGATAGATGTCACTATTATCTATTATTTTTAAATTTTAATTATTACACTTTTAAAATGAAATAACGATTAAATTAAACGTTAATTATTAAATAATTTTATAAATGTAATTATTTAAATATATAAATATAAGTTATTTATATTTTTATTTATTAGATACTATAGATATGATATTTATTTGTAAAAACACTCGTCATCCCGCCTATTAACTAACATAATCATATATAATAGAAAATTAACATCTAAAGGAAGAAAAATAATTAACCTTCTTTTTAAGTTCCGTAATTGGAAAAAGTAACCTATAAGTTGCCCCTGGTTACTACACCTACATATAAAATTTGATGAAATCGGTCAAGTACTTTTTGCGTGAATCGGTAATACACAGACAGACAGACCGACAAAAATTCTAAAAATACTAATTTGGCTTCAGTGTCCTTTATTTAGTCCCGTGGACTTGTTTTTCCAGAAAATATTAGAATTACAGACACGACTTTTATATAGATTTATTATATGTATAGATTATAAAACCGATCAGTTTCGCCTCACGGTATCATCAGTGTACTTATAATATAAGAATAACAAAAAAATGCAAACATACTTGCAATGAATGATTTGGAGAGCAAACGTTTGCTTAACTTAGCTACCGAGCTATTATATATGTAAATAAAATTCCATCATGTTTAATACTTGAAGTAGCTTTTCTTTATTTTTGAATATTACCGCTATAGTGACACAGCCTAAAAGTGATAGATCCTATACTTGACATCTGACAGCTGACAGGACAGGATCCGAATGTCATGTGCTGTGTCTTGGAGGTTAGAATTTAGAAATTGTGAATTCGTAAATATAATATCAATAAGTATCAAATCCAGAAATAAAGGCTTTAAATGTTGTTTCTTGTATTTTCAGAGTTCAGCTATATTTGTTGTCAGTGTTTAATTTAAATAAAACTTGTATTTTCTGATAAACGCAATTACGTCTTTGTTTATTTATTCTAAACGAATAATACCATTATATATATATATAGAATGGTCCAATATGAGTGACGTAAAAGAAAATTTAAATTTTCACACCTAGAAGTATCCGAAAATCCCCATGTATGTTAACCGATTTTGTAGTTTTCGAGTTATAATTTATTTTGTATTTTTTTAGTGTTTTCTGCCGGTGGGGCTTCAAAATCATCTTTTTGTAGTACTTATTTTTCAGATTTTTATCATTTGATATGTTTGTTTTAGTTATATTATTAAAACAATAAATTTCCACATTTCGTGTTACTAAAGCATCGAAAATAAGAAGTAGTTTTAGTGGGTAGACACAAACTTTCATCCTCAATTTAAAATACAAAAGGAGTTTCCATTGGTTTAGCTAACTTCAAGAACTTTGCATATCTGTAGCTATTTAAAACATCAAAAAATTGTACTTAACCAGCAATTATTCGCTGTAATCGGCCTCAGCTAAAAATCCACAAAATTTTTAAGCTTTACAAAAATATTTTGCCTATTTTGCCATCCCTACGGCAAATTTTAGGAAAATTTCAATTACATTCAATATACACAAATTGAACGATGAAGATGATAATAAGATGATAATTTGTAAAAATTTAAGGAAATAGTGTAATTTATTCATTAGGTCATTTGGGCTTATTTTGTATGATAAAAAATTGTAAAAATTAATCATTTTAATTTTTATTAAAGCAAGTTTCAAATGACGCACTCCTCTTTCAATACAAAGACGACAGCGTTTTAAAAGTTATATTTTACTGTCTGAAAGAACGTGAATGAGTTTCTTTAATTTTTCTTGCAGCTATTTCCAGATTTTCCCAATTTTTCTTCACTTCCCTGCACAAAATCCCCAAATAAAAGTCGATAGGGTTTAGGTCTGTCGAAAGTGCAGGCTATTCGATCGGTTTTGTCGAAAAGTTTCGTTGTAAAAAGTGTTTGTAAAAATTTAAAGTACGTCCATCTAACCTGGACGGTAATTCAAAGGGACCGATAAATTCTCCATTTTGGATCCCAGAACACAAGTTTACGCTAAAGTGGTGTTGGAAGTTCGATGCCCTTGCCAGACGTGGGTTTTTGATGGCTCCGCTACATTAATAGAATAAATTAATATTATTTTTTTCACCAAAACTCCAGTAAAATAACACGAGCTAGACACGTAAAGCACAATAATTCATAATTTGAGCATTATTAATCGGGTTTTCGACCTTTTATTTTTTACATTTTATTACTTAAATTTACATAAGAATGACAAAAATAGAAAAAATAATTTTTTAAAACAAATATTTTTTGTGGATTTTTAGCCTATTCACCTTCGAAGGCTGATTACAGCGAACAATAGCCATTTAAGTACCATTTTTTAACGTTTTAAATAGCTTAGGAATTCGCAAAGTTTTTAAAGTCAGTTAAAACCTATGGAAACTCGTTTTGTATTTTTAAATTGAAGTTTAAAATTAGTGTCACCCACTAAAAACCAAAATTATTACTTTCGATACATTTTTGAGTAACTTGCAGGAATGTTAGGAAATTTATTATTTTATGTAAAAGTATAATTTAAGACAATTACGTCAAAAGAAAAATCTGAAAATAACTACAAAAAATATATGATTTTTGAAGCCCCACTAAGAAAACACTAAAAATACAAAAAATTATAACAAAATTATAATGACATACATTGATATTTTCGGATACCCTAGATGTGAGGAACTTAAATTTTTCTTTGGACGTCACTATTTGGACCATGCTGTAAATACTACGGGGTATGCAGTTCGAAACCCCATTATCTTGTACGTATCGGATATCGGAGTAATCATTAGTTGTGTGCGTAAGCTTGACATCAAATGAAGGGGATTCGCTTGCCAAACAAAGCCTTCATTGTTGTAGCTGGAATTGTTTGTCCTAGACTACAGTAATTGTAGCTTGAAATTTATGATCGAGAACTTGTAGTACCTACATATCAAGTGTTTATCCAAGTATAAAGTTTTATTTTTATGGAATAAGAGTCACAAAAACAATCCTCGATAAATAATCAAAATGCAGATGCGTGGTCACACTGAGGACTAATATGGAATTCCTCGTTTCCAGTAATAAGGGTCTTCGGTTCTCTACACTCATCATAAGATTATGCTGCTATTTTCCGCTGGTATTCTTATATTACAGTCCTCCTGATAGTAAGTCGAAGGCTACAGATGCGTTGTCACCTCCGAGGACTAAGATGGAAAGCTTAACATACTGTAATTATACATACATATATATAGTCACGCCGTTACCCAGAAACGTAGGCAGAGTCTAGGAACTTCCATTTGGAACAGTCCTGACACACGTTCTCGCTTTTTCATGTCCCTATACCTACGAATACATGCTCATCGATTAAGCCAATAAAGGAAAATCCTGCTTGACGAAGAAAATTAAAAATTTGTAATAAATTTATTCCAATTATGGAATTCTTATAAAATATTATTACAACATTGTATTTTATATTAAATTAACTATAGAAACGTTTTTATTATTGAATGGATTTAATACGAAAGCAGATCAAATTGTTGACTCGACTATAAACTGGAACAAAGCCCGCTCGGTAGTAGATTAAGGAAAGAGCATAAAACAGTGCATTGACTGGACCAACTCAATTTCAACAAATAGAATGAAGACTGAGAAATAATCTATCTTAAATATAACAATAGATTATTTATTATTATATATTTACATCTTAGCGAGGTAGGAATCGAAATATAGATGAAATGCCTAATTTCAAATAATAACTCGTAGGTCTTCGGTTCTCTAGACTCACCATACGAATATAAAACCTATGAGACCTTCTATAAGAGGCCTTTGTTCAATAGTAGACTTTTGATTGGCTGTTAATGTTGATACAATAATTATAGCAGCTACATGTTGGTTTTTCATCGTAGTGCCACACTGCAGCTATATTATGGTTGAAGCACGAATGGTCGAGCCGACCGAGGAAGGCCCACGCTCTCACAGAGTACCAGCGTAAAGAAGCAGTTTAATGCTGTTTCCCATGGTGAGTGTAAAAAACCGATCCAGTAAAAAGAGTCTCCCTTTTTACTCCCACTGCCAAACACAGCAGCATCATGCTGCTATTTCACATTGGATTTCTGTGCCTATACTGTATGCCTTTGTTCAACTAAGGACTAGACTGTCGATGTAATATTGATGTGAAAGTTTTCTATATCGAATCACATCTGCCCACACCACCATCGTTCACGGTACACCGAAACACAATACGTTACTTTTTAGCCATCTTCAATAAAGGAGATTCTCAATTTGACTGTAGGTATGTTTTATGTTTGCTACGCAATATCTTCGTCAATTTCGAACTAATTTTAAGAATATTTTAATATTAAATAGGTTATACTCCACGGGAAATTTGAAAGTTATCTTCCATATGGGTTGCAAAATAGGGGATGAAGTTTCTAATGTATCTCGAAAACATTGAGATTTCAAAAAATTTTAAAGGATAAAATAATTGTACATTCTGTGGTCAGAAGAAATAATGAATATAAATATTCCATCCCTAAAGGTGGAAAATTGGTAATGAATATTATAATGAAGCTAGCTTTACGATATAGTGTCTTAGTCCACCAAAAGGGTTAAAAAATATATTTTAATGAGAAGTGAAATCTGATTTAAAAGTAAGATTAAAAACACAATATTATCTCATTTCTCTATGCACCATATAATATTTTAGCACCGACTTCAAAATGTAAAATAATTTTTGTTCTTTTTAGTTCTTTGTAGTCAGCATTTTATGTTTTATTGAAAGCTAATTTTTGTTTCTTGAATGACGAAGCGCTAGGTTTAATTTGCCCTGAATACGTAGCAATAAAGTTTGAACCCGGTACTTTATCTGCTAGCATTACGCCACGATTTATAAAGCTATTAACAGAGAAAACAGGCGCAAACATTGCCAAACTGTTGTATTATTAGCACTATTAGTTAATATTCTTTGAAATACTTCAAAGAATATTAACTGTGGTTCAAACAGAACGTACATTCACTTTTTATGTGTACATCTTTAAATATTCATTGTGACTTCAGAGTCGTGCTAGCTCAGGGGCTAAGCGATCGCTGTAAAATACACACGTGATAGAATAGTTACATATTATATAGAAGCTACTAGTATTTCGTTTCTTAGCATACATGAATGCGTCTCGACTCGCCACCATTTAGGGATATTTCGTATTTACTTAACTGTGTTCAGTGATTTTATAAAGTAACAGTCAATATTGATTAATATTCCTTTTATTTAAATTATTTCGGGAGAAGTTTCTAATAGACGTGTACGCGATCAACCCGGGTTTTATTCCCTCCAGCCCTAAAATATTTCGAGGACATGCGAAGTCCCCCACCACGCACTAGAATATAATAGAATATCATTTATAATTTAATATAGATTAAAAGTAATATTTATTGGGTTATTTTTTTTACTTTTACCGATGGTCTGGAAAAAACCTATGTCCTTGGAAGAACCAGTGAGAAATCCAACGGGACTTTTATTATATAATAAAAACACGGTTTGTACAAATGACTTACAAAACTTATTTAAGAAACAGCTAGGAAGCGTACACCTCATCCCCGGGGGGGTCATTATCAACCATTTATATTATATTAGGCCATCAAAACCACTGCTGAACATATAGGCTCCCCACAGATTGCATCTTAGCGAGGTAAATATCATGCGAGATAAATATACCCTATTTCCATAGTTGCCTCGCTTGGCGCAGGCGGTTGGCAACCGACAGTTTATTTCATTTGTTGTCCCCACGATATCTACGCGACGATATGGGGTAGTGGATATTCTTACACCACCACAACATGACAATAGGCCTATTTATTTGCTATTTTTTAAATATCATTTGAACAATAGAAATCAAGGTATAAAAAATCGAATTTTTGCATCGTGACTCGCTTGCACAAAATTCTATGAGACTTTTCAGGGACTAACTTATAGCATTCTAGAACAGCTATTATACAAAAGTTTATATTCACTTCATATAATAGGTTATAAGATCACTTCATATATGTATGTTATAGATCACTTCACTCCTAGTAAAATTTTGAATAAAACATTGGCATGAAACTATCATATCAATTACAGTCTTCAAAAATCTACTTCTGCGTCGCAGTTATTTATTTTTATTTAGTATTTATAAGGAAGATGCTGCTGCCCATCTCTTGTTTTATTTCCTGTCACCCCTTACGACGCCCGCGGGATGATATGAGGAAGTGTATATTCTTACACCGCCCCTTCACGGTTGGAGGCATAAAATTAAACCACATTAAATATTTTTCATGGAAAGCAAGGGATAAAATTTACTATTAGGTTCATTCACTGAACGAATTAATATCCGCTTGATAACGGCGTCGCTTCCAGGTCAGCGCGTCTCCACTTCAGCATTCAATAAGACCTAATTAAAATGTAGCATTATTCACCTGGATAATTACTTCCAAAATTGTTTTCTTTACCGTCTAATGAAACCGTTGCGAAACGAGATTTTAAGAAAACAAACATTTTTATCTAAGGTACGCGGTGTTAAAACAAAATTTAATAATCTTAAAAGATTAGCGTCTCCTTTGTTTGTGCAAGCGAGGACTAACTTTTAATTAAAATGGTAAGGAAATTAAACGAAGTAAATATTATTTTTTGTTACACATTATTTCATATAATTTTTAAATGTTTCTTTCGAGAATTGTATCTTACATCACAGGGTTTGTTTCGGTTGTAGTATACATAACAGGGGAGATTTTGAAAGAAAGGGCCTATCAATACAGACTCCTAGGCTGAAGTGAGTCTACACTCCAGTAAATACAGGATCATGCTAGAGAAAAGTGGTTGATTATAGGGTTTTAATTGGTGCTAGTCAAAAATAATACGATCTTGCCTCCACAAGACTTGTCTAATAAAAAAGTTTTTAGTTAGAGTAAGGGTGACAAACGAGCATGCAGTCTACCTAATGGTAAGAAGATGCTGTGTCCCGTAGACATTTACATCTATCCTCGATTAAGAAGCAAAATGTAGAATGCATTGTCACTCCCTCGCTGGAAACCCTCGTTTCTAGTAAAATGGGTACCTCTTCGCTCTACTTACGAAACCAGCAGCATTAAGCTGGTATTTCATGCTGGTATTTTATAAGAGCGTTTTCATGCTACAAACATAATATAGTTGCAGCGTGTCTCTACCGCGTAAAAGATATAGTACAAACATACAACAAACAATACAATCAGGACGTGTATACCTATAAATAAGTACGTTGTATTCAATGCCTATAATGTATCATAGCCAGCTTATGCAGTTATGGAGGTACGTTATTGTAGAATTTAGTGTGTATCGAACGTACGAAACAAAGCTTTTATGCTCTATCAATGCCTCGTTTGTTACAGCCAAATTTACGCAGGACTTTGGTACATATTACTGTGGCAATATAGGTAATAAATGTGTGAGACACGTAGACACTGGCGAGCTCTCATATTAAGGGTAGTTCGTTTTGGACCACAGCGGCATTAGAGTCTGATTCGTTCTATTTAATACAGAGACTGTCGATGTAATTTATAAAGGCAGTATACACAATTTCATTTGAAAGGCCATCCATGATACAGCTAATTTTGCTAGACAGGCGCCAGACGTAAAATTAGACTTGTACTAGGCAGAAGCCATTAGACTTTCTAGTTTTTGTCATAGTTGCCTCCTGTGGTACGCATGGAACGTAATGTGGTAATGATTGTGTTCTATACCACCACTATACAGGAAAAGCAATTTCGTTTCGACATAGGGAACAGTGATAGGGTAAGAGCTAACCCTTGAGAGTTTGGTGAATTTACTAGGTGGAATTACAGAAAAGAGTTCCACGTTTTTGCCGTCTGTTAATTTTTTGACGACAACGTCTTATAAATTGGTTGCGGGTGACACTTCAAGAAACTGCCTTACGCTCCGCTCACGTTATGCGCTCACAATGAGAGCGAGTGAGAGCACGCGTCCCTTCCACTCGGCACATAGCCCGCCCCTAAGAGCGAGAGAGACAGACAGACATAATAAAATTATTTTACCACTCAAAGTCGTTGTCACGTAAAACTTTCGCCCGTATACCGACTTTACAGGCAACCAATTTTTATAGGTTAAGGGTAACAAACGAGCACACAGTCCACCTGATAGCAAGTATGTGGCCCATAGACATCTACATCTATCCTCAATAACGCAGATGCGTTGTCGCTCGTGAGGACTAAGATAGAATGCCTCGTTTTTGTAAAAGGGTGTCCGGTTCTCTACACTCTATTACGCTGGCTATTTTACGCTGGTATTCTGTGAGAGCGTGGTCCTTCCCCGGTCGAGCCGACCCATTCGTGCTACAACTATATTAGTAATATAGCTGCAGCATGGCTCTACCACGTAAAAAATAATGAATTAAAAAAAACTTTTTCACTGGTGTATTACGGTCTAAATGGTATAGAGAGCATTTATAATTACAGGCTGTGAGGCATCATGATCATAATCTATCAGCTGAACTGTATGTTCTTTTTTCACTTAAAAATAATTTTCTTTTTTAATTTCCGGATCATTTAAAATACCGACCTTGTAACTAGCGGTTTTTCCAAAGGTTTAGAATTACGTAAACGAATAACGTTCGTGGTATTGAGCGCACACATTGTATCCAATTTTACGTTCCAATGCTTACTACGTGATGCTTGATTGAGAAATAGTTCGAGTGCTTTGATCTATTATTAACTTTATTGTAGATAATTGGGAAACGATTTTCGGTTCAATTAACACACGTTTAATATATAGAATTGGAAAGAAAGTAGATATCTTTTTCATTAGCCTAAATGAATGAGTGGCTGGGGACCGTGCTTTGTGGCATTCCTTGCAGGAGGCCTATGTTCAGCAGTGAACTTGTAAATAGCTGTAATGATGACGATGATGATGATGATGGACCGTATGATTAAAAATTGAATAAACTTACACTCTATTAGTCTTAATATTATTGAAAGTTTTGTAAATGTATATCAAATTCCACTGCTAAAATAGGCGATCGATTTGTGTTAATCTTGTGAGTGTCACTGTCGACATGACAGTAATCAAAATTCAATATGGCAACAACGAGACTCCATATTATATAAAAGAAAAAAAATGACAGTCGCCGAACTAGCTTTCCGGTCCACGACGGGGATGAAGGAGCGAACACCTGAAAACGTTGCCGTTGTCGGCCGGATGTTATGTGGCGGTGACGAGCTGTTCATTTCGGCACTAGTAAAACATTCTGGTAATTTGATGATGTGAAGAATCGACGCTCCGAAGTCTGCAGTTCTGAACATGTACAGGATCGCCGCCGTCACTGAATTAGATTTGATAGACCAACAACTCGCTAAAGAACACCGATTCCTTCCAAGGATGATTCACGATGCTATTGAAATCAAAAACATCCTAATTTCAATAGAGAAGATGGCTGGGGTGCCCATCTGCTTGGGATCCTATAATTAATAAAATTAAATCCCAACCCAAGCATACAACTGCAAGACTTCAAGATACTGTAAGTTCATACTGCGTAGATCGGAACAAAATTAATAATTTTAATCTGAGGTAACCGTGGTTAACTATGACATTGGGACGTCAAATACCTCACTTCCCACGTGACCATGGGTGCTGTAGTACTCGAAACGTCGGGAATATAAAATAAGTTAATATACGCGATAAAATCCGTTAAACTAGTTTTATTTAAAATAATACGATCTTGCCTCCACAAGACTTGTCTAATAAAAAAGTTTTTAGTTAGAGTAAGGGTGACAAACGAGCATGCAGTCTACCTAATGGTAAAAAGATGCTGTGTCCCGTAGAGATTTACATCTATCCTCGATTAAGAAGCAAAATGTAGAATGCATTGTCACTCCCTCGCTGATAACCCTCGTTTCTAGTAAAATGGGTCGTTTCTACTTACGAAACCGGCAGCATTAAGCTGGTATTTCATATTGGTATTTTATAAGAGCGTATTCATGCTACAAACATAATATAGTTGCAGCGTGTCTGTACCACGTAAACGATATACTACAAACATACAACAAACAATGCAATCAGGAAGTGAATACTATAAAAGGTATGTATTCAATGCCTATAATGTATCATAGCCAGCTTATGCAGTTATGGAGGTACGTTATTGTAGAATTTAGTGTATCGAACGAAACAAAGCTTTTATATCAATGCCTCGTTGTTACAGTCAAATCCACGCAGGAATTTGGTTCATATTACTGTGCCAATATAGGTAATAAATGTGTGAGACATACGTAGACACTGGCGAGCTCTCATATTAAGGGTAGATAGTTTGGACCACAGCGGCATTAGAGTCTGATTCGTTCTATTTAATACAGAGACTGTCGGTGTAGTTTATAAGGCAGTATACAATTTAATTTGAAAGGTCTATCCATAGATACAGCTAATTTTTTCAGACAGGTGCCAGACGTAAAATTAGACTTGTACTAGACAGAAACCATTAGACTTTCTAGTTTTTTCCATAGTTGCCTCCTGTGGTACGCATGGAACGTAATGTGTAATTGATGTTCTTATGCCACCACTATACAGGAAAAGTAATTTCGTTTCGACATAGGGAACAGTGATAGGGTAAGAGCTGTTAATTCCACCACTGAGAGTTTGATGAATTTAATAGGTGGAATTACAGAAAAGGAGTTCCACGTTTTTTGTCCGTCTGTCGCCATTTTCAATGCCTATAACGTATCATAGCCAGCTTATGCAGTTATGAAGGTACGTTATTGTAGAATTTAGTGTGTATCGAACGTACTATTATACGGGTTCCTCGGTAGGGTTTAAAAAAGACTTTAAATGAGCTGCACAAATAAACGTTTAATTACGAAATATGAATTAGAATTATGAACTAGAATTACGAACTGGCAGACACGAAAGCAAGAGATGGTAACGATTCGGCGTTTGAAATAGACTGCCGCCTCGAGGAGCGCTGCAGTAGTGTCCCTTAATGCTGACACCGCGGTTTTGATGAGACACTTACCTAATCACTTTAAGATGATTATTGCATTTTACTTAACATTGACAATCTATAACAGCCCCGATTTAGTGTAAACTACAATCTTTCTTAAGTGAAGTTTACCTATTTTAAAAGTAAATGAATTATATTCTAGCCAATTCTAAGAGAGGGTCCCGTATTGATATTTGAAGTGCTAATTTCATCTAATTCGTGGTCATTTTCAGGAGTATTATTTTCTTTAGATTTCTTAGTCTTTGTGTGCCCAGTTTTATACAACTTATAGGTAATAAACAATACGATAAAGATTACAGTTACAATCATAATGCTAGAATAATACCTTTGATACAGAACAATATGTGGTCTTTCAATAATATTATTAAGCTTTTCAGAATTTCAGGATTATCAAGCTAACGAATCTAAATTTACATTTTTAAGGTTAACAACAGGTAAGTTTGATACAATATTATTATATGCTATTACATTACAACAAGAGTCGTTTAAAATATTAAAATTAGAGACAAGTTTTCATTTGATTTCATGGTTTTCATGAGGTATTAAATGAGTATCTTTACAATAGGCGATACATTCAGCAGGTAAGTATAATAAACCATTTCATTAATTTCTAATTCGTTAGATTGAGAGTTATTACATTCAATGCTTATTTTAGTTTTTTCAGATATTACAAATAACCATCTATTATGGCGTAGTGGCTGCCAAATGCTGACGTGGCTGTGAATGAATTTAGTTTTACAAATCGGCGGTATCGATAAGCACCTTTGTAATAATTTCTGTTTCACAGGAAGGTGTAGCAGAGGAGGAGTACAATATTGATGTTTCACAAAGGTAATGATTATTATTAATTATTCTACAGTAATCTAGCTTATCTAATTTACAATACATTGACTTATCTTTACTTATACCTATGTACTTAGAAGATGGGATGATGGTCGAACACGACCTTGGATTATTCTTATCATGAGGAACAGAGAGGTAAGTTATGATATACATTTAATTGTAAAGGATTAATTAGAGAATTTTACTATAAACACTACTTTTCTTTATTGAAGTAACTAGATATTTCAGATATATTCAAAATAGTATGGATGTTATCAAGATTTAAAGGAACCGGAAGTTGTTTGGATTCAGGTAAGAATCTGTAATTATCTACCAGTTCGGTGTAGAGTTCTTTAGGTGTTAAGATAGTGGGATATAGGATGTTAGACTTACTAAACATGATAGAGTTAATCATGTCTTCAACCTTGAAAGATAAGGCTAGTAGGCTATTTTCTATCATAGACGTTAATTCTAGCATGCGAGACCTAATACCTAATTCTCTTGAGACGTATGTCAGATTTAGAATATCTTGAGATATCGCGTCAATTGCATTTTTCGTGTATTTCATTTTCTTTGATTGTGGATAGAGTTTCATTAACCGATTTAAGTAAAGAGGTGGTGACCATATATTTTCCTTCATTAAAAGGGCTAGATTCTTTTGGTCTGTTTCTACCTCATTAATGGCATTGTCATATCGAATGGCATCGTCTTCATCCATAGTGCCAAATAGTTTTTAGATAGAGTGCCACGAAACCTAGAAGTGCAGATCTTCTCGACTGGCGAGATGTAAGGTGAAAAATAGCTTCGTTATCGTGAGCTATATCATTGAAACGCGTATTTAATGGTTCAAAAAGATTTGTACATTCTAAATAATCGAAAATTTTATCATTATCACATACTTGTTTAGATTTATCAAGAATTTGACGGAGATTTATAATATGTGGGTTAATAAAGGAAATATCATATGGGATAACTATACTAAGGTGACTATCAACTAAACTTAAGGAACCTATAGGGTCGAAGTAGATGCCAGAACTAGAAGGAAGTGACTTGATAAAGTCCTGGTGTGCGTTGTTCAATGTGCTGAAATAGAATGAACGAGGTTAGATAAATATATTACTGATTGATACTTTCTATAACTAGTATTACTGCGATACAAGATCTCTGACCGCTGGTTTCATTTCATCGAAGTGGTGCGTCACGTGACGTCTATTAATTAAGAGTGTATTGTATTATTATTATTTACCTTTATAATTTTATATGGCCCTTTCCAAACAGGTGATAAGGCCTTTTGAGTCTCAGATGATTTTAAGTAGACGTAGTCACCATCCTTGTATCGTGGTGGTGATCTGTGAGAATCATATAGGATTTAGAAGATTCTTTGGATTTTAGTATGTTTTCTAGAGCTTGTTCTCTAGTATATTTGAGTTTATGTTGTAACATTCTTATGTAGTCCGAGTATGTTGCGCTAGGTTCGTTTTCGTATATAGAGTTAGGAATAAAGGTTTGTGACCGAAGACTAGTTCGTAAGGAGTGAATTTCGTAGTAGAATGCGTTGTTGTGTTATATGTTAGCATAGCTGTATATACATAGTAGGCCAGTTATCTTGGTTTTGATTAACAAATGATTTTAAATATTCCTTGAGAGTTGAATGACTTCGTTCAAGGGCTCCTTGTGTCTGAGGATGATAAGGCGATGACCAAAGTTGTTTAATCTTGAGAAACCGACACGTTGTTTTGAATAAGTCGGATGTGAAGTTGGTACCTTGATCGGTAAGAATAGACTTAGGAATTCCAAAGAGAGAAATAAAGTGGATAAGACAGTCACAAGATTCTTCAGCAGTTGTACTGCGTATAGGATAAGCAGTTGAATATTTCGTTAGGTCATCTTGTAAGGTTAGAATATATTTGAGTTTGGCGGTGCCGGATTCAGGTAAGGGTCCTACTATATCTAGTGCTACCTTTGAAATGGTGATGGATGTAGTTGTGATTTCCATAGGGCTTTGTTTAATTTTCTTAGTGCTTTATTTTCTTGACAAAGTTTACATTTCTTGACATAGTCGTCTATGTCGCTTCTCATGCCTTTCCAATAAAATTGTTCTCGAATTCGTTATACATCCGTACACATCCCAAATGTCCAGATGCAGGGATATCGTGGTTTTCACGCAATATTTTAGGTCTTTCACTTAAGGTAGGATATATTATTTTATTTGGTAAATATGAATTTGAATTTTGTATTATTAAAATATGAGTAAGAATATTGTAAATTTTAGTATATGAATGATGATCAAATGATTTCTGAAGTCGGAAATGGCAATCTCGGTTGTTTGTTCTGATTTCAAGATTTCGTCTCTTACTTGTTTGAGAGTATCGAAAATAGCATGATAGGATGATTCATCAAAATGGTGAACTTTAGTGAAGATGAGGTAAACCGTCTTAGTTTCGTAATTAGTTTTTAGAAATCGGTGTAATTCTTTTTCAGAGCTATAAATTTCATCAACGTTTTCGGAGAAGGATTATATCAGAATATGATTGGATTCGTCTAAGTCTATAGATGTAGGAATTAATATGATTTTGCAATGTGTTTTCAAAAGGTTTTCGTTATGTTCCTTTAGGATGTATTGTTGCTTCCTTTATTCGGATTTGTTTTCAGAAATTAGTGTTGTCGTTGTTTAGATTTGGCTTGCTCTGGCGAAGGATCTGGAGTGAGTCAAAGTCAAGGTTGAGTCTGCGCTGTCAGGACTGAGGTCAAGATAAGTGTTGGGTTCTAGGTCAAGCAGTTCTGGAGAGGTAATGTCAGGAGGATTCGGTGGATTAGTAGGTATAGTATTAGAATCAGTGTTAAGATCCTGGTTGAGCAGGTCTTCTTTCAAAGGAGAATGGAATAGGAGAAGGTAAGTCTAACAGAGGTCTTGTAAGAGATTTTCAAGTTCGAGTCGATGTTTTGTTGGGGAGAGTCAGAATTGTAGAAGGTTCATCTTGAATAGGGTTAACTGGAAATCGAGACAGAGCATCTGCATTCGTATTTATTTTTTCTTTCTTATGTATGATTTCATAGTCGAATTCTTCTAATTTGAGTCGCCAGCGAATTAGTCTGGATCCAGGGTCTTACAGTTGAAAAGCCATGTAAGGCTTGTGGTCTGTACTATTGTGAATCGATTCCCATAAAGGTAGGGACGAAAGGCTTTATTTCCAAAGATGATAGCTAAGCATTCTTTCTCAGTAACACTGTAGTTACATTCAGCTTTATTAAGGGTTCGTGACGCATATGCAATTGGACGGTCTTTTCCTATAGGACCTTGTGATAGAATAGCAGAAACAGCGAAGTTTGAGGCGTCACAAGTGAGGATGAAGGGTTTGGTAAAATCAGGGTAAGTGGACAGGTGACGTTACTATTTTTCTGTAACGTTTGAAAAAGTTGTTGTTCGTTTTCCAATTAAAGGTGTATCCTTTTCAGGAGAGAAGTTAGTGGTTTCATAGTTTGGAAAAGTCTGGAATAAAGCGTCTATAGTAGGAGGTGAGTCGAGAAAGATTTAATGTCTTTGGGACATTTTGGTACGGAAATTCCGTGATGGCTACGATCTTTTTGGATCTGCTTGTACACCGTCTTTAATGACGTGACCAAGATAAGCACCTCTTGCACAGAAATTCACACTTATCTGGTTGAGTTTAAGGTTATAATCTCTGAGTCTATTGAACACACAGGATAAATTTTGGATGTGACTTGAAGGTCAGGTGACACGACGATATCGTCTAAGTATACGAAGCAGCGTGAGCCTTGTAGTCCACATAGGCATGTATTCATGAGTTTCTGAAAAGTTGACGGGGCATTTTTAGCCCAAACGGCATTCTCGTGAATTGGAAATGCCCTTGAGGGTATGGAGAAAGCAGTTTTAGGGCGTCTTGCTCAGATACTGAATTTGATGGAAGCCTGAGGCTAAATCTAAAGTTGTGAAATATTGACTTTTCCCCAATTGATCTAGAATTTCTGTAATTTGTGGGGAGGATAAGTTTCTCCGATGGTAATGTCGTTGAGTTTTCTGTAATCTATAACGACTCTCCATTTTCGCTTTCCTGAAGCATCTAATTTTTTAGGCACGACCCAAATGGGTGATGACCAGGGTGAATTTGAAGGTATCACTATTTTTTGTTCCAACATCTTATTTAATTGATTTTCTACTTCCTTTTTGTGGCATTCAGGGAATCTATAGGATTTGGTTTGAATAGGAATGTCTGTGGTCGTTCTTATTTTATGTTCAGTGGCTTTAGTATAGGTAAGTTGTTCGTCTGGAAGGTGGAAGATGTCGGAGAAGTCTACAAATTTGTAGTAAGGTATTGGATTCCTCTTCATTGAGGTGAGATATTCTAAGTTGTTCGAGGACCTTTTTAGTTCGCGTAGTAGCGTTAGGTTGAGGCTTTGGTTCATCGTAATTAGGATAATTTTGACTATTTAAAGGTTCTATCGCTAGGTTAGATTGAATTACGACGGGATTTTGAAATGTTTACAACTGTAATGTTGACACGATAATTATCTTTTACTTTAACAATGCATTTGTGATTAGTAACGAGGCAGAGATGTGTTGGTCTAGTATAACACCTTCTTTATATTAGGATTATTTACAGTGCACTCAATAACGGTTTCCGAACGAGGGGGATATTGTATAAAGGTTCAGTGAATTTTAATTTAATACAGTTCTCGTCTGTTTGCAGCACCTTGGTGATAGTCTATTTGACAACCTAGGTTCTTTAACAGATCGGTACCTATAATACCGTCATAACTGAGGCTAATATTTTTTACAACGTGGAATTTGTGACTGTAAGGTTTGTTAGATTTTTGAAATATTTGTAGTTTAAAACTCCCTAATGTTGAGGTTGTTTCACTTCCAGGGTCGATTCCTTTAAGGAGTATTATTTCATCACTTAATTCCGGGATAGTGGTCATGGAATCTAATTTTAGGAGGCTTACGCAAGAACCAGTGTCAACTAGGAAGGACAGAGGTCTGTCGGCTACTGAAGTTTGGATAGTGACATAAGGTAAGTACTTTTTTTCAGTATTCTTATTAATTTTATATAATTTATTATTTTTATTTTTCAGGTTTTGTAAAGAGTTGGGAGAAGAATCGTCTGATTTGGAACTGGGATGGAAGCAGTGATTTAGAAGATTTAGTATAAGATTTTGCGATAGAGTGGATTTGGTAGATTTAGTAATTAGATCTGTGATTTAGTAGATTTGGTATGTGATGCAGAGGATTCAGTGGGTTTTAATTGATTTAGGAGATTCAGTGGAAACAGTAGATTTAGTAATTGATTTAGAGATTCAGTGAAACAGTGGATTTAGTAATTGATTTAGGAGATTCAGTGGAAACAGTGGATTTAGTAATTGATTTAGAGATTCAGTGGCAGTGGGTTTGGTAAGTTTAGTAGTATAGAGGCATCGTCTTTGAAATACATACATACATACAAACTCACGCCTGTCACCCAGAGGGGTAGGCAGGACTACGGACCATTTGGCACGATCCTGGCACACCTCTCGCCTCCTTTACATCCATATATCTACGCATACACGCACGTCGGTTAAGGGACTTCTAATCTGGCCCATTTTTATATCGCCAATTTGGTCGATAAACCTTCGTCTAGGGCGTCCTTTCCGACTCTGCCGTTCACTTCTGCAGCATAAATTTGCTTTGTCACTCTTTCTTCGTTCATTCTTTCTACATGACCAAACCACCAGCATTCTTTCTTAATCCTGGTCACAACGTCATCTTGCAAACCACACTTTTCTCTTATCACACTATTTCACCCTGTCATTCAGATTCAGCCCTAGCATACTCTTAATGACCGCATTCTACAGCATTTATTCTACCTCATGCTTCTTCTGCCACACCCAACTTTCTACTACTATACAGTAGGGACTAACACAGCTATGAATTGCCAAACGTGCCTTTTGACACATTTGACTCTCACAGCGTGAGCCCCATTCACTTATTTCCGCGTCTCGTCGTTCTATATCCTTATCATATCTACCATCCCTAAATAAACATCCAAAATATACAATGCGGACCGTGGAACAGTGGTTGCTGGAGACCTTCGTTTCAACGGAGGGTGGAGAGATGATAATTAATGATTTTGTACAAACACTTTAGCACTTTGGCACTTTAGCACTTTGGCACTTTGGCACTTCACTTTAGGAACGCTATTATGACGTAGTAAGTTCTTCGGAGCGTAGTTGGGTAGGGGATTTTCGTATCCCACCGCTGCCACCAAATATTATACGGGTTCCCTCGGTAGGGTTTTTAAAAAAGACTTTTAAATGAGCTGCACAAATAAACGTTTAATTACGAAATATGAATTAGAATTATGAACTAGAATTACGAACTGGCAGACACGAAAGCAAGAGATGGTAACGATTCGGCGTTTGAAATAGGACTGGCGCTCCCGAGGAGCGCTGGGCAGTAGTGTCCCTTAATGCTGACACCATGGTTTTGATGAGACACTTACCTAATCACTTTAAGATGATTATTAAGCATTTTACTTAACATTGACAATCTATAACAGTACGAAACAATGTTTTGATGCTGTATCAATGCGTCGTTTATTATAGCCAAATATACGCAGGAATTTGGTTCATATTACTGTGGCAATATAGGTAATAAATGTGTGAGACACGTAGACTCTGGCGAGCTCTCATATTAAGGGTAGTTCGTTTTGGACCGCAGCGGCATTAGACTCTGATTCGTTCTATTTAATACAGAGACTATCGATGTAATTTATAAAGGCAGTATACACAATTTCATTTGAAAGGCCTATCCATGGATACAGCTAATTTTTGTAGACAGGCGCCAGACGTAAAATTAGACTTGTACTAGACAGAAGCCATTAGACTTTTCTAGTTTTTGCCATAATTGCCTCCTGTGGTACGCATGGAACGTAATGTAGTAATTGATTGTGTTCTTATAACACCACTATACAGGAAAGTAATTTCGTTTCGACATAGGGGAACAGTGATAGGGTAAGAGCTGTTAATTCTTACCCCTTGAGAGTTTGGTGAATTTACTAGGTGGAATTACAGAAAAGGAGTTCCACGTTTTTTGCGTCCGTCTGTTAATTTTTTTTTATAGGATAAGGGTAACAAACGAGCACACAGTCCACCTGATAGTAAGTGGCTGCTGTGGCCCATAGACATCTACATCTATCCTCAATTATGCAGATGCGTTGTCACTCGTGAGGACTAAGATGGAATGCCTCGTTTCCAGTAAAAAGGGTGTCCGGTTCTCTACCCTCTATTACGCTGACTATTTTACGCTCGTATTCTGTGAGAGCGTGGTCCTTCCCCGGTCGAGCCGACCCATTCGTGATACAACTATACCAGTAATATAGCTGCAGCATGACTCTACCACGTCAAAATTAATAAATTAAAAAAAAAAACTTTGCACTGGTATATTACGGTCTAAATGGTATAGAGAGCATTTATAATTACAGGCTGTGAGGCATCATGATCATAATCAATCAGCTGAACTGTATGTTCTTTTTTCACTTAAAAATCATTTTCTTTTTTAATTTCTGGATTATTTAAAATACCGACCTTGTGACGAGCGGATTTTCCAAAGGTTTAGAATTACGTAAACGAATCACGTTCGTGGTATTGAGCGCGCACATTGTATCCGCTTTTACGTTCCAATGCTTATTACGTGATGCTTGAATGAGAAATAGTTCGAGTGCTTTGATCTATTATTAACTTTATTGTAGATAATTGGGAAACGACTTTCGGTTCAATTAACACACTTTTAATATATAGAATTAGAAAGAAAGTAGAGATTTTTTCATCAGCCTAAATGAATGAGCGGCTGGGGACCGTACTTTGTGGCATTCCTTGCAGGAGGCCTATGTTCAGCAGTGGACTTGTAAATGGCTGTAATGATGATGATGATGGTGATGATGAACCGTATGAGTAAAAATTGAATAAGCTTATACTCTTTTAGTCTTAATATTAATGAAAGCTTTGTAAAAGTATATCAAATTCCACTGCTAAAAATAGGCAATCGATTTGTGATAACCTTGTAAGTGTCAATGACGACATGACAGTAATCAAAATTCAATATGGCAACAACGAGACTCCATATTATGTAAAAGAAAAAAATGACAGTCGCCGAACTAGCTTTCCGGTCCACGACGGGGATGAAGGGAGCGAACACCTGAAAACGTTGCCGTTGTCGGCCGGATGTTATGTGGCGTGCAGGACGAGCTGTTCATTTCGGCACTAGTAAAACATTCCTTGGGTAATTTGATGATGTGAAGAATCGACGCTCCGGGAAGTCTGCAGTCTGTGAACATGTACAGGATCGCCGCCGTCACTACATTAGATTTGATAGACCACAAATCCTCGCTAAAGAACACCGATTCCTTCAAGGATGATTCGCGATGCTATTGAAATCAAAAACATCCTAATTTCAATAGAAGATGGCTGGTGCTACCATCTGCTTGGAATCTATAATTAATAAAATTAAATCCTGCCCAAGCATACAACTGCAAGACTTCAAGATACTGTAAGTTCATACTGCGTAGATCGGAACAAAAATTAATAATTTTTAATCTGGAGGTAACCGTGGTTAACTATGACATTGGGACGTCAAATACTTCAGTCTCCCACGTGTCCATGGGTGATGTAAAGTACTCGAAACGTCGGGAATATAAAATAAGTTAATATACGCGATAAAATCCGCAAAACTAGTTTTATTTAAATGTGTAGTGTTCGCGTAAATATAAGAAATCATTAAGACAAATACTTTTAGTAATATAAACCAATTTTTTGCTATTTTTTAAATATTATTTGAACCATAGAAGTCAAGATATTATAAAAAACGAATTTTTGCATAGTGACTCGCTTGCACAAAATTCTATGAGACTTTTAAGGGTTAACTTAAGTATTCTAGAACAGTTATTATACAAAAGTTTATACTCACTTCATATAATAGGTTATAAGGTCACTTCAAATATTTCATTTTATAGATCACTTCACTCCTCGTATTTTTTTTTTAATAAGACATTGTCATGAAACTACCAATTCAATTACAGTCTGCACAAGTGTACTGCTGCGTCGCAGTTATTTATTTTTATTCAGCAGTTATAAGGAAGATGCTGCTGCCCATCTCTTGTTTTATTTCCCTTCTGTCACCCCTTACGACACCCCACAGGGTGATATGAGGAAGTGTATATTCTTACACCGCCCCAACACGGTTGCAGATGTAAAATTAAACCATATTAAATGTTTTTCATGGAAAGCAAGGGATAAAATTTACTATTAGGTTCATTCACTGAACGAATTAATATCCGCTTGATAACGACGTTGCTTCCAGCGCGGTCAGCGCGTCTCCACTTCAGCATTCAATAAGACCTAATTAAAATGTAGCATTATTCACCTGGATAATTACTTCCAAAATTGTTTTCTTTACCGTCTAATGAAACCGTTGCGAAACGAGATTTTAAGAAAACAAACATTCTTATCTAAGGTACGCGGTGTTAAAACAAAATTAAATAATCTTTTAAGTTTAGCGTCTCCTTTGTTTGTGCAAGCGAGGACTAACTTTTAATTAAAATGGTAAGGAAATTAAACGAAGTAAATATTATTTTTTGTTACACATTATTTCATAAAATTTTTAAATGTTTGTTTCGAGAATTGTATCTTACATCACAGGGTTTGTTTCGGTTGTAGTATACATAACAGGGGAGATTTTGTTTACTGAAATAGGTAAAAGGGTGGTGCCTATCAAGACAGACTCCTAGGCTGGAATGGAGTCTTACACTCCAGTAAATCTAGGATCATAGGCGGGAAAAGTGGTTGATTATAGGGTTTTAATTGGTGCTAGTCAAAAATAATACGATCTTGCCTCCACAAGACTTGTCTAATAAAAAAGTTTTTAGTTAGAGTAAGGGTGACAAACGAGCATGCAGTCTACCTAATGGTAAGAAGATGCTGTGTCCCGTAGACATTTACATCTATCCTCGATTAAGAAGCAAAATGTAGATAGCATTGTCACTCCCTCGCTGGAATCCCTCGTTTCTAGTAAAATAGGTATCTCTTCGCTCTACTTACGAAACCAGCAGCATTAAGCTGGTATTTCATGCTGGTATTTTATAAGAGCGTATTCCTTCCTCAATCAAGCCGACTCATTCATGCTACAAACATAATATAGTTGCAGCGTGTCTGTACCACGTAAATGATATAGTACAAACATACAACAAACAATGCAATCAGGAAGTGAATACCTATAAATAAGTGCGTTGTATTCAATGCCTATAACGTATCATAGCCAGCTTATGCAGTTATGAAGGTACGTTATTGTAGAATTTAGTGTGTATCGAACGTACGAAACAAAGTTTTGATGCTGTATCAATGCGTCGTTTATTACAGCCAAATATACGCAGGAATTTGGTTCATATTACTGTGGCAATATAGGTAATAAATGTGTGAGACATGTAGACACTGGCGAGCTCTCATATTAAGGGTTGATAGTTTTGGACCGCAGCGGCATTAGAGTCTGATTCGTTCTATTTAATACAGAGACTGTCAGTGTAGTTTATAAAGCCAGTATACACAATTTAATTTGAAAGGCCTATCCATGGATACAGCAAATTTTTCTAGACAGGTGCCAGACGTAAAATTAGACTTGTACTAGACAGAAGCCATTAGACTTTTCTAGTTTTTTCCATAGTTGCCTCCTGTGGTACCCATGGAACGTAATGTGGTTATTGATGTTCTTATGCCACCACTATACAGGAAAGTAATTTCGTTTCGACATAGGGGAACAGTGATAGGGTATGAGCTGTTAATTTTTACCCCTTGAGAGTTTGGTGAATTTACTAGGTGGAATTACAGAAAAGGAATTCCACGTTTTTTGCGTCCATCTGCCGCCAAATTTTTTTTATAGGATAACGGTAGCAAACGAGCACACAGTCCACCTGATAGTAAGTGGCTGCTGTGGCCCATAGACATCTACATCTATCCTGAATTACGCAGATGCGTCATGCGCATGTCACTCGTGAGGAATAAGATGGAATGCCTCGTTTCCAGTAAAATGTGTGTCCGGTTCTCTACCCTCTCTATTACGCTGACTATTTTACGCTCGTATTCTGTGAGAGCGTGGTCCTTCCCCGGTCGAGCCGACCCATTCGTGATACAACTATACCAGTAATATAGCTGCAGCATGACTCTACCACGTCAAAATTAATAAATTAAAAAAGTTTTCACTGGTGTATTACTTTTTATTAAGAAAGTTCTTTCAAAATCGTATAATAGGTATTATTAAAGTGAAAAATAATTATTCACTTTTCAGTAAACTGTTTTACGCAGTCGGGATTTTTAAATTACTGTTTTAACCATTAAGCTTGTTTCTAAATATTATTATTTACTTATGAAAAAACTATTTATATTTGTACCTGTGATAACAAACGTTTCTTTAGTGAATATTTGATGTGTATAGCTCTCCGGTCCATGAAGAGGAGAAAGGGAGCGCTGACTTGGAAACGTTGCCGTTTTCGGCCGGATATTATGTGGCGAGCAGGACGAGCTGTTCATTTCGGCACTAGTAAAACATTCCTTGGGTAATTTCCTCTTCGCCTGATATTACATTTGTTTATCTTGATACTTCGAGCGAGCAATTCTTGTATATTACTTATAATGCTATTTGTTTCTCGGGAACGACTTTAAGGGTTTGGATGAAATTTTGTATTTACTCTCCAAGATTATCGAAACAGGTATCATCCCTGACAAAATTATTATTTTCTTTCTAACACTGTGAGAAGCTTGCTCACTACGTAAGAAAGTCTCTCAATTGTCATAATCGAAACTACTTATTATTTAATAATAACTATTCAAAAGTATACACAGAATTCCCGAAGTTATTGTTTTATTTTTATATTATGGAAGTAATGGTGCAAACCGGCACGTAGTCAACCTGATGGTAATTGAATACTGTGGTCCATAGATGCCTGTGATGTCACGTGTCACAAGAAAGTAGGCAGTTCGTCTAGGTCCTCGGAAGTGCCAACGCACATGCAGTTTGATTCTTTATCTGTATAAAAACACTTTAAAAGTATTTGTACCGTCATTACCAATATTTTTTTTTGTTTTTAAAAAAATATCTTGTTTATATTTAGTATATAGTATACACGTGAACAAGGAACACAAACGGGTAGTCAGCAATATTGGAGCTACGGACGTTCAATCACTATAGGGTTCGAGTCGTCGCAAGTCCACCCTACACCACACCTACCTACTATTACACCTACACGTACTTCGGGTACAGGCTGCCACAGCCTGTACTCCGAAGTACGTCGGACTCGCGGAGTCTCCAGCACCCTCGACTCTGGGTTCTCTTCAGAACTTGAACATGGATTCTTCATGGCCCGTACCAAAGCAAGAGAACAACGAGCAGATCGAGCCCGAAGATGACAAGCTTCTGAGGGAAGGCGATAAAATGGAAGAAATCCCTGAAAAAGTGAAGCCGCCAAGACAGTCGATCTTCTAGTTTTCTCACTTACTCGACGTTCAAGACATATATCTGCCTCTATTTATTACAAAATTTCGATATTTTATTGTTAGCATGTCCAATTTTAGATGCTTACAAAAGAGGGAATGTTTATTTTATATTATTATTTATTATACATAAACACGTGCTTGTCTTGGCATATCAGAATATACGTTAAGCAAGGTTCGGAAACCGGTAAAATTTTCAAACCGGTTTGGCTTGAAAGTACATGTGAACGAAATATTAAGGTTTCGTTCCAACGTAACCTTAATTTAACCGGTATTTTCAAATAAAGTTCCATTGTGGTTAGTGTTCTTAACCGTTATTGAACACTATTTTTTCGTTCTTTAGATTTAAGGCAAGGCGGGGGATAGGGAATCCACCGACCCGCGCGCCGCCGCGCCACACACGCCAGTGGCAGCGGCAGATAGCTACAAAAATCACGTCGCACAGACAATTATATTACTTTTCTTAGTGTATAGGTATTTTATCTAGTGAAGAATTGGAAACCAGTGTTAAAATGGGTAAATATGCATATAAATAATCTTTATTCGTTGTTAATTTTACGTAACTCCTCAAATAGTTGGTTAATCGTTAGTTCTTGCAGCACATTGATTATTGCAAATTGATGGTATACTCTTTTTTTGCAGATAATAACTGTGACATAGTATTTCAACAAAATAGTCAACCATTCTTTACAGAAATTGAAGATTTAAAGCAGACCCTAAAATGAAGGTAAGATATAATGTTTTATTTGTCATATTCAAGTTTTAGTATTTTGTATTTTACAGTAAGTATCAAATTCCTTAATATAATTATAGTGTGTGTATGCATGTGTGTGTATGTGCAGGTGTAAGCGTTGATGTGCGTTTTTGTTAATTTACATATAACACACGACCTGTGTGCCAAATTTCATAACGCTAGGACAATTGGAAGTAGCCTAAAGGTTTTGATTACCGGTCAGTGGTGAGTGAGTGAGTGAGTGAGTCAGTCAGTCAGTCAGTGCCAAAATTAGCTATTTTCACAGGGTCATATTTCAGGGTCTGGTCTGGGTTTGACTGAAGTTATATCTATAAAATTTGGCATACTGCTTTAGTACTATTTTATGATTACGTAGGTACAATTTTATCTCCGTACTTACAATAGGCAGTGAGCTGGGGGGTCAAAAGTTGGTCGAAACGTTTCGTGTAATAGTGTAACTTGGCCTGCGCACTGACCGTGCGCTTAGATTTATTCCATGTTCTAGACTGGAATTTTAGAAACGTAGCTTTTTTAAAAATACTTGTTTAAAATAGTGTGCGAAATTTTTATATGACTATGATGGTTTGGTGTTAATAGTTACTTGTGTTGTGTTGTGGCATAGTTAAAATAAAATAAAATTTGCTTGAATAATTTTTTTTATTTCCAGATAATTCACATGAAGAACACAATGAATCGCAGTCATTGCTATCTATTAAGCAAGAACATGGTATGATTAAAGAAAAATATGAAAAACAACTTAATGATAAAAATGAACCTAAATTTAGAAATCAAATCGACGAAAAATTGGCGTGCCATACTGAAAATCAAAAGAATTCTGTTAATAAACAAAGCTGTCGAGATTGCGATTTAGGAAACATCAGTAATGATAGAAGAAACATTCATTTTGGTAATTTTTTGATACAAGAATTAGAATATTTACCATTTTGTCTGCGCTCTGAGGCTTACACGTATATATTGAGATATTTAGAAATGTTAAAGAATAACCACCAAACTAAACATAACAACTAGAGATTTGTGCAAACATTTTTTTTTAATAATTGTCAGTTATCGTTTGTATAATTTATGTTTAATAAGATTTTAAGTACCTATTAGGTACCTAATATCTAAAGATTGATTTATCACTAAATTAAAGTATAATTGAAAATGGAAAATTAAAATTAAACTTATAATAGTAACTAATAGACTACAAGCCAATGGGAAAAAAAACATGTGAAATGAACCAACGTGAATTTCGCTTAGAAGGTTGTTACTATATCAGAAAATAACTCTGAGCACTATGCCGTCATTTCTTTGTTGAGTTCTTGTTTAACTCCTCATTTGTACCTGAGAATTCCATTTACTCCTGTACCGCTCAGAAATGACGGCATAGTGCTCAGAGTTATTTTTTGATATAGTAAAAGCCTTCTAAGCGAAATTCACGTTGGTTCATTTCACATGTTTTTTTTCCCATGGGCTTGTAGTCTTATAACGGTTTGAGCAATAATCTTTCTGATTTTTAGCCATTGATCAGGCATTTATTTTCTATTAAACAATGTTAGGGCGTTTTGCACACGTAACAACTTCAGTTAATACAATTATTTAACAATTTTTCAAAGACATGTTGTGGCAGAAGTTGCAACATTAGCATGTTGTTAGCGGAAAGTTGGTACTCTGCAAAGCGCTTAAACAACTTGAGTTGTTAAATTTTATTATAAATAAATAACTATTTAATTATTTGTTGTATAAATTATTATTCCTCACTACTAATATATCATCAATAATGCTATCCTTTAAGGACATTCTGAGATTATTTACAACAAATTTCAAGGATGAAAATAATCTTTCTACACTCACTTGTGTCGGAGGAGTGGCTAAAGCTACATTTGACAACAAATAAAGCTGTGGGTTAGTAAGTTTTCTATCTTCCCAATAAGTAAGTATATTTGTATTTGACAGCAATCTCTGTTGGTTTAAAAGATATTATACCATTAGAAATCTGGAATCTTAGATCGTTGTCGATTCCTTGTTCGCTGTCACACGATCGTCTTTGGTTAAATTGAGATTCTAAAAAATATCTACATCACTTGATGATGAAGTTGAAGGCCGAGTTCATTAATCTGAGGTGTGGTAGGCCCTGTTGATGTTGATGATAACTGCTATACTCTGTAATAGGTTCGTTAAAGATTATTCTGAGCGACTTCGTTTTGTTCATCAGTTAAAATGTGTTTACTCTCGGATCTAAGTAAACAGCATTTAAAAAGCAATCATTTTCGAAAGAGCTGCCTGCCTCTGTCTCATACAGATCCCCAATAATGAAGCAGATGGATTATTATTTTTCTATTTCAAGCATACATCAGATCCATGCTATGCAAAAACAACCAAGGTTAATTGTTCCTGCTGCAGGGACTTTGAAAGTTTCTACAGGTACAAGACATTTCAATATATTTTCAATTTCGGTCCAGGTATCCTCTTGAATATTAGTTTGAAGCGGATTATTTTGACAAAAAATCTTTAAATTTAATAATCTTTCCAACATGTCGGTTGTGGAATCCCATCTCGTTGGGCAATCTATAATGGGCTGCAGAAGTTATTTTCTCGCAACTGGAGAGCATAATTCAGCGTCCTCAAAGTTCTTACAACACGTCTACACTGATCAAGAAGGTCTACGTGCTCATTTAAGGCATCTCGAACGGCAAGTTGCAGCGTGTGTGCCGCACATCGAACTGCAGTGACTTTAGGGATAATCTCGGAGCTGACCAGGTCAAACTGTAAGTTGTCAATCAAGTTTTGATAATAGTCAGTATCGTCGACATCGGTCTCATCTTCGAGACTCTCAAAGATTTCTGGGGCTTCACGTACCCTCTCATCATTTTTTTACCATGCTCAGCATATTGGCTCCATTGTCAGTTGTGATTGAATATAACTGCTTAATTTCAATGCCAAAACGACTCAACATAGAAAGTTACACAGTCTTTAAGAAACTCAGCCGTATTTCTTTGATGTAATTCCATTATGCCAACGTTTCGTAACACAATTTTGCCTTCACGTATGTATTGAATATTCAGTCCAAGAAATCGTCTCGATTTTAGAGATGCGACATCAACCTTTAATGCTATAAGTTTATTCTTTACCTCATCACAAATATTTTTCGGACCATGTGGGCTTTTCTTCAATGGATAATTTAATGCGTTTTATATTTATAGAGTTAATTGGGGTTCCCACACATACCTGGTATTAAGTTGAGTAATTTTTGAAAAGCTTCGTCTTCTATAAGTGCAAAGGTCTTCCATGTACCGCTACTAAATCAGTGCAGTTATCTATAACACTCAAGACGACATTTTGGTTGTCAGTTAAATTTGGATTCGAATTTTCTTTGTCGCCGTGGTTAAGTTTTTGTATTTCTTCGTATTTTGACCGATGCTGATTATAAAAATGACGTAGAAGATTGGCGCCATGGTGACCTTAGAACACAAAATAACATAGTAAGTAATAAATTATATATTTTTAAATAAATATCAATCATGATGTTACATACAGACAGCAAAACATCAGATTATAAGAACAGTCAGTTCATAAATTAATTAGGCTTCATATTTCGACGTATGGCTCATCATAACTACTTGACATTTTTCCAGTTTTATTTCACCTGATGTGGTGCTGCCTGCCTTCTATAGATCTTCATTCTAACATTTTTTAAAGTTATAATGTGGTTTAAGATATGAGACGTTTCAACTATGTATGAAATACCTACAGGTGAGTATAGACACAGAGCATTTACTTGTAACAGAACAACGAGCCGCTCTATGATATGTTATAGTGTATCATCCTTCACAGAACCAGACGTCGAGCCAGACGTCATGAAAATAGTTAAAATGAGTTAAGTTATTCTCATGGAAACGGGTCAAAATGTCAAAATATGGAAAAAAATCGACATTCCATACAAAATGAATCAACTGAAGCTAGCTAGAACGAGGTATCGAGTTTTATTTCATACGTTCATCCATATTTCTATTGAAATATTTATTTCATACGTTCATCCATATTTCTATTGTTCATACTAATAAGTAGGTATTTGTTAAAATAATAAATTAGTATAATTTAGTGATGAAGAGTTCTTTGGCTTACTATAATGGAAATATTATCTATGACTTACCTTTAATATTTGTCCACAATTACTCTCTTTACATTGTGAAGTTTTGTTCTCTTCGTTATAAATAAAATACTGATATATATTATTTCTTCGTTTCCTTCCATGTTATTTCAGCACTAGAGACAGACACTTCAAATTATAAATAACTTATAATAATAATTAAGTTCCCCAAACGACATTCAACTAAATCTTTGTTTTTAATAAACTAACATTCCTATCGTCGAGAGCGCTCCGAGTTGAATGAGGTGAGAAAAGTAGGCATGCGACAAACGCTGCGGCGCGCTCAAAGGCAAGTTGAAACAGGTTCAGACAAGTATACGCTTGACGAACGAGTTTCCGCCGATATCAAGCACCGCGGATCGTGATTCAAAAAACCGGTTTATTTTGTTTACAGAACAAAATGAATTCCGGTTTTGTTCTGAACATAACGTTAACACAAAACCGTTATTAACCTTTATTAACCGTTATTTTTCAAACCGGTTCCGGGCTCTGACGTTAAGGCATTTTCCATAAAATAACAAAGTACATAGAAATTAATGTATCTTAGTACGTTCCAGTTTTGGGCACATGCATCCGCCCATTTTTAAAATATTTTACAATTCTAAATTTAAGATTTAATATTTAAAAATGATAATAGTGTTATTAATAAGATAATAAGTGACATAATTCATTTTACAGACTGCGTTATTTTCCTACTATAGTTACTTATATTAAAAAATCTCTTTGTTAATGTTATAAATCCATTTCATCAATTAAAAGTCAGCGCTTGACTACCATTCCATCTGATGGTAAATGCTGATGCTAACGAAGGTGGTAAAGCACACTGACTTAACTAAACAAAAACCTGTTAATTCTTGCCCCAAAGACACCCACATTATAATCCACTCCTTTGCTGTACCTACGCATTATGAACGACGAAGCAAACCATTTGTGTAAAATATATATGTAGCGTGAGGCACACAATTGTAACATGTTTTAAAAAACAAATTTGAATCACAGAATATAGTTAAATTAATTAAAATCGATGCACAGGAAAGTTCATAAACGTATCATGACGTAGCACAAAGAGTAATGAGCTAAACTGTAGTACACTCAGCTCTCTGCGAACAGAGCTGGAGTGCACTGAATTAAGTGTTACAGTTCAATCTATTGAAATCGAGTAGCTTACTACGCAGAAACATTATATTTATTTCAAACTAACTGTTCCCCGCGACTTCGCCCGAGTGGAGTTTTTTGCGCGGAACCCTAAAATAAAAGTAGCCTAAGTTACTCCTTATAACATCAGATATCTGCCAGTGAAAGTCCCATCCAAATCGGTTCACAGGTTTTTGCGTGATGCGTGTTCAGACAGACGTCGTGTTAGAGTTTTATTATAGTAATATATTATATATAATATATAACTTTAGTAGCGGCGTAAAATCTACCACCCACTTAGATCGCACCATGAGCCAACACATTAAAGAATGGCTGAGTTCCCGCGCCCCTTTAATGGGGCAGGGTGCGAAGAATCTCAGGAGTAAAACCGGCGACGAGGTTCGCCACCCGTCACGTTCTGTCTCCCGGAGGGCGAAAGTGGATTGCAGGCCCGTCTGGCTACGCTGAATGTATGTGAGCAATGAATGATAAGATGGATGAAATATGCGAAATGATGAATGATAGAGGAATAGATGTGTTATGTAAATGAGACGAAACGAAAGGAAAGGATGCCACTGCACATGGCATGTACCGCTTACTGGTCTGGTGTAGACGAGACCGAGCGGGCATGCCAGGAGTCGGTGTCATCCTTTCAGAAAGAATGGGTCAATGTGTGAAAGAGTATGAATGTGTAAGCCCAAGGCTGCTATGGATACGAATGAAAGTGGGCTTAAAGTTGTTTGTGCTAGGGTGTACGCCCCAGACATGTCTAAGCCCACTTATATCCGAAACAGTTTTGGGACATGGTAGGATGGTGTTGATGAAATGTAAAGGAAATGAAAATATCCTTATGTTAGGAGATTTTAATGGAAGGGTTAGGGTGAAGAGGTCTGGTTATGAAAGGATATTAGGAATGTTTGGCGATGAAAGTGTAAATGAGAATGGTGAACCTCCTCGCCGTATGTGAGGAAAAGAATCTTTTGTGACGAATACTTTCTTTCGCCATAAGAGGATTCACATGTATACATGGAAAGAGGTGATGATAGAAGCATGATAGATTTCATAATTGTGGATGAAAGAATGCAGGCGCAGTGGTAGATACAAGAGTTTACCGGGGTCCAACGTAGGGACGGATCATTACTTGGTCTTATGCCGAATTAATGGTCTATTCAGGCGTTGGCGGCATCGGACATCTGTATCTACCACTGCGTTACAACGTATAAGAACAGAGAGGTTACAAGATGAAGGTGTGAAAGAAGTTCAAATGTAGACTGAGGAGAATATAAATGGTTTGAACGAAATATGTATGAATGATTTAGACCTGAAGACTGTGGAATAATGTTAAGAAAGTTTTGGTGGATGCAGCCACCGAAGTATGTGTGTAAGTAAGAGAACGAATGAAAGGAAAAATAATACGTTGTGGTGGTAAAATAATACGTTTAATTTCTGTCTGTTGCATCGTCCAAAACCCACGGGTATGTAGGGTAGTGGATTCTTAAATTCTCACTTCACGGTGGATTTAACGTGTTAGATGATAAAGGAAAATATCGTGAGTAAACCTACATGTTTGATGAATAAAATTTGACGAGGATACTAGCAATTCGCCCCGGGTTCGCACAGCGCAACAGCGCCACCTACCGGGTCCAATTCTAAATCTAAACCATCCAGGGAATCACTCAAATACACAAACAATTTCACATGTACGATGAATAAAATTTGACAAGGATACTAGCAATTTGCCCCGGTTTGCACAGCGCAACAGAGCCACCTACCGGGTCCAATTCTAAATCTAAACCATCCAGTGACCCACTCAAATACACACAATCAGTTTCATCAAAATTGGTTGACCTTTTAGGAGGTGTTCAGTGGCAAACACACACACAGAAGAATTATAAATAGTTTGGAAAATCCAAAAGCGCACGACTCATGAGCGTTTCATTTAGTTCTGATGAAAAAAATAAATTGTAATCCTGACTTTTAAAATATATTATTTAAGGGGTTTAAATTTAGTGCTCTATTATTTTAACAGGTAGTGTCACCTACAGGGAAAAATTTATAATGTTTACCAAAATAAATCGATTTTTTCGACCTTTGTCCTTTTTCGGGACTTATCGACCACATACAAAATTAAAGTGTTTTCTTGATATACGGCTACTAATATTATCGTATAAGTGCAATATGGTTATGATAGAGGCATTTTAAGAATACAAAATTGCTTGACTTTGACGTGTCGAGGTAAGCACTACCTTATAACACTTCGCGTTATGAGGCGTGCAATATGAAAATCTTAAGTCTGCCAACACGCATTCGAGTAGTGCAGCAAACTAATTGTTCCATAACCCTCTCAGAAATTAGAGAATGCCTGTGCTCAGAACAAATGTATATTTTTATGGAAAAGAGTGACAAAAGGT
Organism: Parnassius orleans; assembly: GCA_029286625.1. NCBI lineage: Eukaryota > Metazoa > Arthropoda > Insecta > Lepidoptera > Papilionidae > Parnassius > Parnassius orleans. The sequence continues at coordinate 133,305 of JAGSMP010000773.1, forward strand.
ACACAGTCCACCTGAAGGTAAGTGGATGCTGTGGCCCATAGACAACTACATTTATCCTACCACCTATCCACTCTTGAGGACTAAAATGGAATGCCTCTTTTCCAGTAAAAAGGCCTCAGTTCTCTACACTCACCATACGAAACATAGCAGCATTAAGCTGCTATTTTACCTGGTATTCTGTGAGAACGTGGTCCTTCCCAGTCGAGCCAACCCATTCGTGCTACAATCATAGTATAGCTGCAGCGTGGCTCTACGATCAAAAAACTTACCACTCATCCGAACCAAACGGTTTGCTTCATTTTCGTCATGCGTACAGAAAAGGAGTGGAATAAGTTGCAAGCATCTGTCTTTCCATCAGACTACAATAGGTGTCTTCAAGACAAGAATGCTTTTGTTAAATCATTGCACTTTACCATCTTCGGCTGCATCACCACGTACCATAGTAGTCAAACAGGTTTAGAATAGTTAAAAGTGTTGTCACCACTTTACTTGTACGGACTGAATGCTATTTTACGTCTTTCGTAAGCGAAATAGTTATACGGCCATCTATTTATATCCATAAGTTTTTTTCAGATATATACAATAGTTGCCTCTTACGATACATATGGAATGGAATGGTTTAATAATCTTATACCACTACCACCAGCGACTTGGAATAATTAGAGCTGGCTTACACGTGAATCGCGGTGAAGTAATAACTTATCGTTATCCTAAAGGAACTATAATTACCATCAGGTGCTCCGTAAGTCCTTTGCCTCTTCAATTTTACTAAAAAAAAAACTCTACTTTTTAGTAGTAAAAAGAGCATTACAAATATTTCACTGTCTTCAAATTTATAGTGTTTCCTTTGTATTCAGAAGCATAGTATGTGTACAAATACATATGACATATTTATAGAAACTAAATCCGAAACTTATATTCCTAACATAGTTTTGGACCTGAATATTCAAAAGATATTTCGAACAAATATATAATAAAAAAGAATAGATTGAAATTATTTTTTATTCAACACAGGTTACAAATAATTCCTCATTTTTTAATTTTACTACTGGTTTGGATTTTTCGTCGGTTTTGGGAAGAACCAGCAAGAAACACATCGCGTTTTTTCCCAAAGTTACTCATGATGATAATATTAGGTCCGTAAACGCCCATTACACAGTAGGTTTTGCTGTCAGTTTACAACAATCACGGTTGTGATTGACGAATAACCTACCGTGTAATGCGGTGATTGACAGTTGCATGAAATTGATTGACAAATATTTGGATATTTTGATTTTTACGTCAATCAACTATCAGTCACGATTTTGATTGAACGTGTATTGGCATTTCGTCAATCACGCGTCAGTCAACGCAGACAACAATGGAGGCGGACGCAGAATATATTGAAGAGGCGGCTTCCACGCGCTCCGCGCAATCGCCACTCCCGCCAAATGTGCTTCAGCCAGTAAAGATTTTATTTTAAATTTTGAGGCTCTCCCGAGTTGTGGGACACAAATAAACCCAGGGTATACAAATAAATATAAAGGTAAACTTCTTTTTCGTCCTAAAGCTATTTAAATAAATAAATGCGTTTCAAATAAAGCCGCGTATTTTTTTTATAACTGGCTTTACGGCCCTTCTGAGCCTGAAGTTACAATGTATTAATTATCCTCATAGTACTCTGCTTCACAATATGTTGATGCGTCACATTGTGCAGCCCTTGGGAGATTTTGACGGCAACTTGAGCCAGCAGACAGCTGACAGTTGGCGATGGTATCTCAAGGCGCCTAAACAGACAGACACCTTATCTTGAGAATCACATCACCATCAGAGCATTTGTTTCACCGTTTCACTAATAGTTCACATGCTGTCTGCGCTTGTGAACAATTACTGCGTTAATACACAAATTGGCACCACTTTTACATATCAAAGTCCACTACAAACCATTATTTAAACAATAATACAGGAGCAGCAAACCGCCGCCGGTCAAGTTCCGCCAAACTGCTAAAACCGCGTATCTATCGATTATGCGCTCCAAGAGGTCGAACATTGGCGCGCGTACTAGCCGCGCGAACTGGATACCGCTTTGGTATGCGCCAAATTGTTCGTTGGAACGCGCAAACGTGGAGCGGGCCGCTCTATCTGGAGTCGGTTTTTACCGCGTATTTAAGTTTTGCGCGCGGCAGGAGGGCGTAATCGATACGCAGCTTTTAAAGCATCGCTTTGATATTTGAAATTACGTAAAAGTAGCGTTAGCAACGTTCAATTTTTTTTCATAAATTAAAATAGGTAAAATGATATTAAATATTAAATTTTTCCTATTCGTTTTTTCTTTTCTTTTCAAGATATCAAATGATAGTTAATCAAAAATGAACTTAGTTTAATAGGTAAGTATGTGTGTATTATTTACCAAACATCGCTACCAAAATTAAAGGTAGATTTGATTGCAGAAATCAAAACTTGGCCAAGTTGCTGCCCATATTGAGAAAAATTGAGAAAAATTGAGGAAAACGCTACCATAGATGATGTGAAGAAAAAATTAATTCAATCAGATCCAACTACCGCCGAGAATTAACAAAATTATAACATCTAAGCTTAGTAGTCTTTATCCTCTTTTGAAACCCGTATGTCAGTCAATAAGTTAATATGGGTATAGAGATCCTTTTTAAAAGCCAGTCTTTTACCCAGCGCCTTCTTATACGTATTTTACACAAAAATGCAATCAAAATTGCAGCACAGGCCTTTTCTTATGAATATCCATCCTTTCCTCTGAAATTTTGGGTTTGACTGACGATCAGTCAGCATGAGCGTGTAATGTCGAAATTATTCTATCATTCAAACATCAATCATGATTGATCGAACTGATTGACGCTTGCCCAGGCGTGTAATGGCCGCCACATATAAATTAGCGTTTTGTCGTAATGACCACTTTGATCTGAAATATCTCCTCTTTGGTTAAAATTCCAAATTCAAATTTATAAATTCATTTAGCTTGTACATTTGAGTTTTGAAAACAGTCATTCATTCGTTTTTCCTCATTATTTTTTCCTTGGCGTCGCTTATTACCGCACAATGGAAAACATGAAATATCGGTATATTTACAAGTACGAGTTGTACCGTGGCACCAGTGCTGCAGAAACAGCTCGAAGGATTAATGATGTACGGCACTGGTGTCGCAAAAGAAAGCACGGTACGTTTTGGTTTCAACGTTTTCGTTCTGGAAATTTCGACCTTCAGAACCAACCCATGGACGACCGGAGACCAAAGTGGAAAATGAAGAATTAAAGGCTATTGTGGAAGCGGATTCATCTCAAAGCACTTCAGAGATAGCTGCAGGCTCTGGGGTAAGTGATAAAACTGTTTTAATCCATTTGAAGCAAATCAGGAAAGTAAAAAACTTGAACGATGGGTACCTCATGAATTGAGTGAATCGAACTTGCAAACACGCGTCGACTGCTGTGTTACTTTGCTCAACCGACACAACAATGAAGGATTTTAAATCGAATCAGTACTTGTGATGAAAAATGGATACTGTACGATAATCGGAGCGCTCATCGCAATGGCTAAACCCTGGAGACCCAGCTAAATCCTGCCCTAAACGAAAATTGAGTCAGAAAAAGTTGCTTGTGAGTGTTTGGTGGACTAGCGCCGGTGTCGTTCACTACAGCTTTCTAAAATCTGGCCAAACGATTACGGCAGATATCTATTGTCAGCAACAGCAAACCATGAAGGAAGAACTAGCTGCTAAGCAACCGAGATTGGTCAATCGCTCTAGACCACTGCTGCTTCACGACAACGCAAGACCACACACTGCACAACAAACAACCACTAAGTTAAATGAGCTACAATTGGAATGTCTGCGACATCCACCGTACTTCGGACCTTGCTTCAACAGATTACCACTTTTCCGGAATTTGGACAACTTCTTACAAGGAAAATAATTCAACTCCGATGCGGCAGCCCAAACCGCCTTCAAAGAGTTTATTGATTCTCGCCCCATGGTTTTTTAGAAAAGGGATCTATGAACTACCTATAAGATGGCAAAAGTGCATAGATAACAACGGTGCATACTTTGATTAATTAAATATATTTTACAAAAAAAATTACTTTATATTCCTCCCGTACAAAACGCTAATTTCATATATAAGGACCAAATACTTAAAAAAACTGAACTCTATTTGGAAAAGCTCCCTGATTCATATAACTAATAATAAACATGTGGATATGGTTTATCCTCACCACCACTTAACACAATCATCATCATTTTGGAAGCACAGGGTAGCTAACGACCCACCCATTTTCCGAATGGCCGCACAAATTGTTTTTTCTAAAGAGTAAGGGTGACAAACGAGCATACAGACCACTTGATGGTAAGTGGATGCTGGTAAGACAGATGTTTTATTATATCTGAGGACTAAAATGGAACGCTTCGTTTCAAGTTTAAAGGGTCTTCAGTTCTCTACACCCACCATATAACACAAGCAGTATTTTCATAAAAATATCATCAGTACCTTCTCCGCTGCATTCATATTTGTCCAGAACGAACTAAGCAAATGACGTTCGATAGACAAAAGGTTAGAAAAATATAACCGATTAAGAATCTAGCTCAATAACATGCCTCTTCTAATATCGATAAATATTTTATGGTTGTCGCTTAAAAAACCGAGAACTTGAACGTGAAAGTTTTTCCCGGAGATCAAATAATATATATGTTTTAACGATGACTCATTTAAAGTATTTTAAAAATACGATATTTTTGTTAAACCTGGCTGCTATTTTACGCTGATATTCTGTAAGAGTGTGGACCTAATCTGGTCGAGACGACCCACTCGTGCTACAAATACAGTAAAGTTGCAACATGGCTCTAACATTTTAAAACCACGGGTTCGCGATCCATACGACAAAACACTTTTATTGCAATCCTTGTTTTGAAAAAAAAATTGAAATAAATTAATCAAACAGTTGTGTAGTTTTGTTAACTATTCTACGTTACCTGATAGTCGTTCGAAGTTTAATCGAGTCAGCAATTTGTAACACCGCGCGCTTCGTTGAATTAATCCTATTACGTTTGCTGTATTCCGCTTTTTATGTTTATCCTCCAAGCGACATTACCTTAATGGTTAAAGGTGCGGAGTGCAAACTTGAAACGTCTTAGGTTTGAATCCGTACTTCGACTACTGAGTTTTCTTTTATAAAATCAAAGTGATAAGCACAGTTCATGAACACCTGATATAAACTTTTAACAAAGGTACATTGTCACCATTGAGGGCTAAAATTGAAAGCTTCCCAGCCTATAATACTAATTTCTATGCCCTTTCTACGGCTCTAAGACCGGAAAAGACACGCACACATGCACAAGAGAACACAATGCCTCTTGATAACTGAAATAGGTAAAAGCATCTATCCAGACTGACTCCTAGACACTCCAGATGAACGTTAATAGCTAGTATTAGTGGAACTACCTCTGCTTGTGACATTCCTGAATCCACTCAAAATGTTAAAAATATTTTTTAATAAAATCTAAAATTCAAAAAACCAAAAGGAATAAAATATTTTCTACATAAAAGCTTCTGAAGTAGGAGCTTTAAGTCTTAGCACCGACTTCTGAAGCTTTTAAGTGGAAATGCACATTTGACTATCTCTTTGGTCAAACTCGTGCACTATAATCCTGTCCTGCGCAGATGGCTAGTCACCGTTGAGACAGACTGCCGTTACCAAAATTCGATCTAGAGAACATTATGTGAAAATTTATTTATTTATTTATTCAGCCAAACTTATCACTAACATTACAGGATCTAATGACCTAATGCGCTAGTGAAAATAGTAAACATTTTAATTATTGTAACATATTATAAATATGTTACAATAATTAAAACAAATATCAACTTCCTCATGGATAAGGTTAATTAGTCTGGTGGCGCGAGTGCACGGCGCCTCCCTCAGCAAGTTGGTGCGGGCGCGTGGCACCGCCAGCAGCCGCAGCCGCCGCCTTCGCCACACGTATTTCTCCGGGACATTCAAATATATACCCCCTTGATTATTTTATTCTATCAAGTAAAATATCCTAGATAAATATTATTCTAGAAATATACATAATAATTAGTATTCAAGAGTGGAGGCTACTTTCAGGCAAACGTTTTTTAACATGCGGCTTATCTGGATGCGACGACCTGTGCAAGAAGGTGCTGTGTCTGCAAGTTTTAGAATATATTGTGTATGTTACATATGTTTTTTATTCCGCTAAATTCCTCTCACGCTGTTAGAAGGATTCGCCACAAGCCCCACACTTGGAGTAGAATTTTATAATACTTGAATTTCATAGTAACTAGTTTGTTAGTGTCTAGGTCCGTTACAACCTACTAAAGTCCACTGCTGAACATAGGCCTCCCCCATAGATTGCCTCATAGGGCGATATTCAATTATTCGCACGGGTGATTTCTGGATCTTGATAACAGCGCCACCTACCGGGTGCAATTGTGAATCTAAACCATTCAGCCACCCACTTAAACCCACACAAAAAAATTCATCAAAAATGCTCGAGCCGTTTTCGAATTTAACGAGACTAACGGACAGCAGCTGATTTTTATTTAAAGAGAAGATAGATTATAAATAAAACTTATTGAAAGTCACTGTCATGTTTAATTTACCACTGGTTTGGAAAATACGTCGGTCCTAGGAAGTACCAGCAAGAAATCCAGGGAGACATAGTTTTAATTTTTGGAAAAAGACATCATATAATTAATAAAATTACCTCAATCCCAGGGTTTATTATCATGCATAAATTCCATAATATTATAATAACTCTTTATATAAGTACAATCTTTCATAATCTTTGTAACTGTTAAATTCAATCTTTGCTCAAATATTTATATATTTATTAAAATAAAAAACGAATAAATAAAATATCATAGAGCCCTACTCCGCGCGATTTAGAGCCAAGAACGCTGGCTACGTTTCCTCGCTAAATAGCTACACTTAGCATTTGGTCTGGAAACTCGATTGCGATATGTGAGTCATGAAGGCAAGAGTGAATAGAATTTTGTTACGCTAAAGGCAGCGGGGTCACCATTAAGGGTTTCATCACCACTTACCAGCAGGTTGGATTGTAGTCAAACACTGACTTATAATAGGTAAAAAAACCAGCCAAGTGCGAGTTGAACTCGCACATGAAGGGTTCCGTACCATCACACAGGTTTCTAGTTGAGGAGCCCTCTTTCATTTTTTTATTTTCATTTTTATTATTTGTTGTTATAGCGGCAATAGAAATACACATTCTGTGAAAATTTCAACTGTCTACCTATTACGGATCATGAGATACAGCCCACTGACAGACAGACGGACGGACGGACGGACAGTGGAGGATTAGTAATAGGGTCCCGTTGGTTACCCTTTGTGAACGGAACCCAAAAAAGAAAAGAAACAGTCCTCTTGTCAACAGCGTCGATAACCAGTCTCAAAAACAGCTCCTTTAGAACCTTCACCGCGCTTGTATGTTGCGGACCTATAGTCTCTATAACAAAATATAGAGACTATAGACAGTATAACATAGTATTTTCTCAGATACTCATATCTCGCCATCAATTCAGTTCAGCTGGCTCTGAGTCTGTCCTTTTTATAGAATAAGAGTAACAAACTAGCACACGGTTCACCTGATGGTAAGTGAATGTTGTGGCTCATAGATATCTAAATCTATCCTTGATTATGAATCCAAATGCAGATATGTTGTCGCCCCTGAAGACTTAATTGGAATGTCTCGTTTTCAGTGAAAAAGGGTCTCTGGTTCTTTACACTCGTCATACGAAACACAGCTGTATTAAGCTTATATATTTTACCATTTTACCAACTAACATCTGCTAATCATTTTTCAACATGATCTCTATAAAATCATTGATCTCAAACATATTGGGGTTTTCTTTCGAGTTTTCATAACAAAAAGCTTTAGCTAAAGGCAAATGAAAACTGAAAGATAAATTACAAGTACTCTGTGAAATAAATTATATGTTCTTTCAAAGCAATTGTGAGGATTCCTCTTAGTTTATTATTCATTGCTTCATTTAAATTGAAAAATTAGTATGCAACGTTCTATCGTAATATCTCTAAGCGTCTTTGCTTAATGCGTTATACATTGCACAATGAACTGTGAGTATTAAATAGATTATCATAGAAAACCCTCAATGTATATCTAAAATTTATTTGGATCAGAAATGTAGGCACTTTTATTAGTGACATAGTATGTGGTAAAACCCGGGGAGGCCTCTTCTAGATTCAATTATTTGTCTTAAGAGTCTGACAGTTCAGTTACAATTTAATATTGGATATTGGCAATATAATTTAAATTATCTTTAGAAAAGGGTACCTAGGTCTGTGGTTGAGCTTGTCTAGTAATGGTTATCAATAAAAAAATCTATTTTTTTTATTATGAATACTATTACTACAGCATTGTTATTTATGGTTTGGGTGTCTATATATGTCTAACTATTGGTTCGTTAAAATTATGAATATCTTTCTGTCACGTGATCGAAGTTTTTATAGTGGTGACGCTGTGACCATTAGAATACAATAGAATAGAGTAATTTTTATTCAATATAAATTACAAAATATTGATTGAAAGTCATTTATAGTATGTATGTGGTCTTTGGTGCTAAAGCCTTTTCGGAAACCGGCTTTTTTGGGAGGCTGGAAGTCATCGAGTCTGCGTGCGAGTCGATTCACAATGACTCTCGAAAACAGCACGTAGACGCGGCTCAGAAGGGAAATCGGTCTGTAGTTTTTCAAGAGAGCGTTGTCGCCTTTCTTGAAGAACAAGACAACCGCACTTCTGCTCCACTCCTCCGAAGTAGTCCCACCATGGAGGACGGAATTAAAGTGCCTCTGAAGGACTTCAAGTACCTTTTTTACATCCGCTTTCAGAAGCTGTGCTGTAATTCTATCCTCGCCCAGGGACTTGCCATTTTTAAGGTGCTGGAGAGCCATTCTAATCTCGCTCTAACTGACGTCCGCAATATCATCAGAATAGTGTCGGATAAGACTTGCTCTCGGATCGTTACTCACACTTTCTTGTAGCTCCAACGATGACGTGTACAGCTATATAAAACCTCTCAACCTCACTCAAAATCTCAGGTGTCCTGGAAACGATGCTGCCACAATCGGTCTTCAGCTTCGACAGTTGGCTTTTTCTGGCAGATAGGTCTCTGGCAAAGACTTTGGAGCCCTGATTCTACTCGATCGATTCTTCAATACGAGCTGTATTGAAGTTGCGTAAGTCTCACCGCATGCATCTGGAGATCTGTCTGTTCAGTTGCCTGTATGCTGTCAAATCTACTGAAGACTGCAGCTTCATTTCCCGTCTAACAGCCATGTGATTGAGAGTGTGATCGGAGAGTTTTTGTGTTCTTCTGCGGCGGGTCTTGCAAAACTTAGCTCTGACCGCATGGACAGTTTCCACGAGCTTGTCATTCATATCGTCCACTGATTGATTTTGTAACCCGAGCTGAAAGTTTTCGGGACTTTGGATTAGATTACGAGGGGGACGGGGCGTTGACTTCATTAGACGTGACCTCTCTAACTTAACATTTACGTTCAGTGTGCCTCTCACCATTCAGTGATCGCTGCCAGTTTTCATCCTCAAATCACTAAGACATCACTGAACAGTTGCTATCTAGTCTTCATAATGAAGTCAATCTCATTTTTTTGTCGATCCGTCGGGGCTCGACCAGGTCCACTCCCAAGTAGCACACAAGCAATATAAGCAGACACTGTATCGCTCTCTTGCTTTATAATAGCTGTTTAAGGAAGTTTGTATCTTTCTTAACCTGTTTATAACAGATTCTGATATCTCTTTAAAAGCACAGTGATAAAGTAGTCGTTTAGTAGTGACTATGATGGCTTTGGAGATAAAAAGGGGTATGTAGAGCGTTTGTACAGGCGTTGGATATAAAGCCGAGTTATAAATATACTTATTAACACTATGAGACCTAAAAGATGAATAATGAAGACAAAAGCGCTTCAATTGAGTTATAAATATTTTATATACACTCAAGATAATACTTATAAGAGTTTTTAATCTATCCTGTATTACCATTAATAAAATCCGTACAAGACCTTTAATAATTTACACGGATTATTAATTATTTTGTCTTGCGTGTTTAACAGAAAATTAATTCAATTTACAAACGAACCCTAAAACGTTTCGATAGTAAAACGATTTATAAAGTACTCTTTTAACTCAAAATAAGTAAAAAAGTCCATAGTTCTGTGATTGTAGATCTTAAAGCTCTAAAATAATGATCACTGTCGCCGTTTCTAAAACCGTTACAATGGATATAGTAGATGTCTAAGTCTTTTATAAAAAATCGCCATTACATGGCAGTATTTGATAAATGTATGTCAATAAAACAATGATTTTTCTTATGTTAGAGCATACTTTTCATTATAAATAACCCCTTTTGCATTACATGCACTCATAAATTAACTACAAGTTCCAATAACTCAATCGAAAAGAAACTGAAAATTAACCTTCAAATTTCAATGCACTTGAGTAAGATAAATTACTGAAAATTCTACAGATTTCGCGAGCCATATATAGAACAAGTTGCCGGATTCGAGGATTACCGTGTCCTCCCCCTCTCTTCGGACCTCGAATTATCCTATAATATACCAGCGTAATTTGTCTATCTCTTCTTCCAGCTCCAGGATCTTCTCGTCAGTCCTCAGGGTGTGTGAGTTATATGTTGCCAGGTCGAGTCGTCTTAGGTGGCAACCGAACCTCCACCGGAGATTCTTAGCACTCCCAGCCCCGCCGTTACCTTGGTCGCCACTGGGGGCCGTCTCTTCATAATTATCATGGGTGGTATATTGCCATAGTTGCCACACTTGGCGAGCGGGTTGGCAACCGCAGTTTTTTTATTGTTATTTTGCTGTTATCAGAAAGATGCTGCTGCCTATCTTCTGTATCAGTTTCCCTCTGTCGCCTGTTACGACACCCACAGGAAGATATGGGGTAGTGGGTATTCTTGCCCGTCCCAACACGGGTACTACCAAATATTGTTTTTCTGCCAGTTGTTGAATCACCTTAACCAGTGACCTTAAACGGTGCTGCTCTGGTCCCCGGAAGGTAAGTACTTGGAAATAGGAGCTTTCGCCTTAGTATATGCAGTTACGTCTGACCTTAGTACTATTGTATTGTTAACAATCTCGAGTTGAATCAGTTAGTACCCAGGTTAATTACAGTACAAACTCTTCAAACCCTTTGCCATTTCTGAATAAGTCTACAATCAATTGGTTTTAATAAATCGGTTACCTAGAGAACCTCTATATAAGCATGTGTTACGTAAAATAATAATAAGTATCTACAAATTAGAAATAAAAATAATTCACAGTCGAAATTATAATCCCTTAGTCTTGGTGTCGAAATATTGACTATAAAAAGTCTTACCATTATCAACCATAACATACGTATAAAGGAGACATCTGTTATGGCATTGTAGAAACAAAAATATATTGCAGTAAGGCTGAATAAAAGTAAATGAGCTTTAACTAAAAAGATGGCGTTTTCATGAAAAGTTTATTAAAAAGTAAGTATTTAATAATAAGAATTTTTTTCAATTTATTACTAATTTACATTAAAACATATTTTACAGAATAAGGGTGACAAATGAGCACACATTCCACTCGATGGTAAGTGGATGCTGTGGCCCATTCGTGCTACAACCATAATATAGCTGCAGCGTGGCTCTACCACGTATATTGTATTAAATTAATGTTTTTATTAGGTATTTATAAGGGATATTGTTGCGAGCATTTTGTTTTTACTACTGAACAAAGACTTAGGGATTCTAAGTGAAATAAATAGTTAAACAGCGTCATCTGTGAATTTTAATGTCAACTTCTAGAAGCGCTCAAAGCAATACTTTGCAGCAAACTAAAGCTAGTATACTCTAGTACCAGTAGGTGGCGCTTAGTTTTACTTGTGACAAGAAGCTTGGCGTTTTGACATCAAAGACAGTATTTATCGCTAAACCTATCCATACATCCATTGCACCCTATAAAAACACACTGCTGAACATAGGCTTTCAAGGATTGCTTCGTAGAGGAGATTTTGCCATAGTTGTCACGCTTGGCAGGCGGCTTTGCAACCGAAGTAATTTTATTATTTTGAGTGGTTACCAGGAAGACGCTGCTGCTCGTTCCCTATATTCCTATTTCATAATTGAGTAAAGTGATGGTGTAAGTAACTTTCACCATGAGGGGTATATTGCTATAGTAGCCACGCTTAAAGAGCGGGTTGGCAACCGCAGTTTTTTTTATTGTTATTTTGCTGTTATCAGAAAGATGTTGCTGTCCATGTCCTGACTCAGTTTCCCTCTGTTGCTTCTTACGACACCCACGGGACTATGTGGTAGTGCGTATTCTTACATAGCCACTACACGGTAATCGTTAAAGTAGTATAACAATTATTATGGTTTGGTTATTCGTAGTTTTTTACAATAATTATTTAAATTTTATTTTTAAAAAAAAACATTTATATTGTTAAAGAAGTAATAGAAAAGAAACATGTTTTTTCTATACCTCATAATAAGCCTTAACTTTATGAGAATATTATTAAAAAATATAGAAACAAATTACACATTTTAATATTATATTTATATTAGGTCCGAATAAAAGATTTCGCTCCTTTCAAATATAAATATACTTTCGTATTTACAGGTCTCTGTACCGTAGGCACACCCCAAGGTTTTCTGTGTGGTAGAGTCACGATGCAGCTATATTAATAAGGCTTTAACACGAAAGGGTCGGCTCAACCGATTTAGAACAACGCTTTTACACAATACTAGCGTAAAATAGCAGCTTAATACTGCCGTGTTCCCTATGGTGAGTGTAGAGAATCGGAGACACATTTTAGTGGAAACGAGGCATTCCATCTCCATCTCCATCAGTCCTCAGGGGTAATAACATATCTGCATTTTGATTCTTAATCAAGGATAGATTTAGATGTCAGTGGACCACAGCATACACTCATCAGTTCAAATGTGTGCTAGTTTGTTACAAAATTACGTCGTTTCTACAGGGTAATTATTCAACTTTGATCATTTAATAACTTTGATCTCTTATTTGTAAAAGGCATCGTCCCTTAATAAGCAATCATAATAATGAACACTTCATTAAGTTTTAGGTGGTACGTGGTGCTTCTCCGGTCGAGACGACCAATTGTCGCTACAGCCATAACTTATTTCCTCCCTCTCCATTCCACCATCGGACAACCAGACGCTCGGCCAGTATTCACCCTTTCGTTGTCGACTTACCACGCATTCCAAGCAAACGGTTTGCGTCATCGTTGGAATAAGTTGCCAGCATCTATATTTCCATCCGATTACAATGTGGGTGTCTTTAAGGCAAGAGTGAATAGGCTTTCTTTTGTTAAGTCAGTGCGCTTTACCAACTTCGGCTGCATCACCACTTACCATCAGGTGGGATAGTTGTCAAGCGCTGACTTAGACTAGTAAAAAATTCTAACAATATAGCTGCGGTATAGGTCTATCACGTTTATACGTGGTAAAGCCACGGTCCAGTTATATCGAATTGACCGGTGAAGACCACGCTATCACAGAACACCAGCGTAAAATAGTAGCTTAATGCTGCTGTGTTTCGTATGGTGAGTGTAGGGAACCGGAGACCCTTTTTACTGGAAACAAGGCATTTCATTTTAGATCTCAGGGGTGAAAACGCATCCGCATTTTGATTCTTAATTGAGGGTAAATATGGATGTCTAAGGGCTACGGCCTCCACTTACCATCAGGTGGACTGTGTGCTTGTTTGTTACCCTTTTTACTTAAAAATAAAATAATATTTTTTATGTACTTTACGGCGTCATTGTTTATCAGTGTACAATTGTTTCATACTTTCATAGAAGAAATACAGCTGATTAAACCATGCAAATTCGATCAGGGCCATTGTTATGAATAAAACAAAGCAACGATCGACGATTTATAGAGCAAGTTGCGCAGCGCATCATTTGTTTTGTTCACAGAAATGACATCGCTGCAGCAGGAAATGTAATTAGCGTGCTTTGTTAGCATTATTGCTTGTACATTCCTGGAAACTGTTATTAATTAAAAAAGAGTGTTTTTTTATACAATAAGTATAGTGTTATCTTTTTTTTATAGAATATGGGTGACAAACAAACATACAGCCCGCCTGATGATAAGTGGATACTGTGGCCCATACATATCTACACCTATCCTTATTTCTATTCCTCAGGGGTGAAAACGCATTTGCATTTTGATTCTTAATCGAAATGCAAATGCGTCGACTAGCATAGAATGCCTCGTTTCCAGTAAAAAGGGTCTCCGGTTCTCTACACTCACCACATGAAATACAGAAGCATTAAGCTATGATTTTACGCTGGTATTCTTTAAAAACGTGGTCTTACCCCGGTCGAGCCGACCAATTCGCGCTAAAACCATAATATATTAGGTCCTTATATGAAATTAGCGTTTTGTACGGGAGGAATATAAAGTCAATTTTTTGTAAAATATATTTTTAATTAATCAAAGTATGCACCGTTTTTATCTATGCACTTTTGCCATCTCGTAGGTAGTTCATTGATTCCTTTACTAAAAAAACCATGGGGGCACGAATCAATAAAATCTTTGAAGGCGGTTTGGACTGTCGCATCGGAGTTGAATTTTTTCCTTGTAAGAAGTTGTCCAAATTCCGGAGAAAATGGTAATCTATTGGAGCAAGGTCCGGGGAGTACGGTGGATGTCGCAGACATTCCAATTGTAGCTCAACTAACTTAGTGGTTGTTTGTTGTGCAGTGTGTGGTCTTGCGTTGTGGTGAAGCAGCAGTGGCCTAGAGCGATTGATCAATCTCGGTTGTTTAGCAGCTAGTTCTTCCTTCATGGTTTGCAGTTGCTGACAATATATATCTGCCGTAATTGTTTGGCCAGATTTTGGAAAGCTGTAGTGAACGACACCGGCGCTGGACCACCAAACACTCACAAGTAACTTTTTCCGAGTCAATTTTCGTTTAGGGCAGGATTTGGCTGGATCTCCAAGGTTCAGCCATTGCGACGAGCGCTTCCGATTATCGTACAGTATCCACTTTTCATCACAAGTAATGATTCGATTTAAAATCCCTTCATTATTGTGTTGGTTGAGCATGAATCCGCTTCCACAATAGTCTTTAATTCTTCATTTTCCACTTTGGTCTCCGGCCGTTCTCTGGGTTGGTTCTGAAGGTCAAAATTTCCAGAACGAAAACGTTGAAACCAAAAACGTACCGTGTTTTCTTTTGCGACACCAGCGCCGTACACATCATTAATCCTTCGAGCTGTTTCTGCAGCACTGGTGCCACGGTAGAACTCGTACTCGTAAATATACCGATATTTCATGTTTTCCATTGTGCGGTAATAAGCGACGCTAAAGAAAAAATAATGAGGAAAAACCAAATGAATGACTGTTTTCAAAACTAAAATGTACCAGCTAAATGAATTTATAAATTTGAATTTGGAATTCTTAACCAAAGAGGAATACGAGACAAAACGCTAATTTCATATGTAAGGACCTAATAGTTGCACTGTAGCTCTATCACGTGAAAAATCGTAACTTGCGCGGTTAATCCGCAACTTAAATCGATTTTTAAGATCTCAAATCGAGGGAAGCGTTTGTGAAGATACTTGTGTGAGAAAAATGTAAAGTAAACTAAAGTAACAGTCAATTTAAGTTGACGAACACTGTAACTATTGAGCACAAGCCCGCTCGACCGTGTAATGGCGGTTTAAGAATATCCACTACCCCGTATCTTACCATGGGTGTCCTAAGAGGTGATGGAGTAAAACAAACTAGGAAATGGGTAGCAGCGTCTTTCTTATAATAACTCAAAAATAAAAATAAACTGCGGTTGCCAACCCGCCCGCCAAGCGTGGTAATAGTGCCATCGCTAACCAATATGTGGCTGGATCTTTGCTGAATGTCACTTTCCTTTTTACATAGATACGATTTAATCGTTTCACGCTTGGTCGGGTCATCAATATCAATCATGTAGAAAATTATTTTCACACATCGATAAATTCGTAAAATAACTATTTCACATCTCATTTCAACAGTACATAATCATATCGTATTACATTGTATCAAAATTTTCCACATCAGCAATTCCCGAATTCGCATGATGCTCCAGCGATATGGAATAATTTGTCGTCAACACGCAAATTATTTAGTTTAATTGATTTTGAATAAATACAGCAAAGCATTCCCCTCAAATTTATTTGTACAGTGTCCGACAATTATGATTGAACTCTGATTTGGCACACCTTATTTATATAATTCCAATAACCTAGTGCTTCGTTGCGGTTTGAAGGTCATAGATAGCAATAGAAATAGAAAACAATGAAAACATTATAATTCAATATAGATTACAAGAATAATTATTGAAAGTCATTTAAGCTTTACCACTGGTTTGGAAAAGAAACCTCTGTCCTGGGAAGAACCAGCAAGAACCCCAGCGGGGCTTTTAAAAATAATTATTTACAATATAATATTTCATACAAATAATATGAACACATTTGGAAACAGCAAGGTAGCGACCACCTCATTCACTCTTTAGAAGTATAATAACCCTTACTATACAATTTTGCTTCATAAAAATTTTAAATTTTTTGATAGATATGTCCTGCATATTTTTTGGGACTTTGTTGCTATAAGCTGTGAAGCATTTCATCTTAGTTAGGGACGACCACATCTGTGAGTATCAGTACACGTTTGAAGTTGTTTGCAAACGTCCATATAAGCTACAGAACTTAGGTTGCTACACTTATTTAGGTGGCCTGCTGGCTTGCTTCATACTCTAATAGCAATAAAAAACTAGAACAACACAAAACAAGTCTAGTTTCAAAATAAGGATGATCTATGTGGGCCATTCAGAAAGCTTACGAACTGAAAAGGAAGTTCCATGTTTAATGTGTTTGTTATTAAATCTGCCGAAACAACTCTCCACCAGTATCAATACAAAGTTTCATGCATCTGAAACAATTTTCGAAACACTTTTTTCAGTCCGCCTAATACTTTCCTGAACTTCTCCTTTTTATTTATTTTTTCTTCTTTACATTTTGATTTATCACCGGACATTAAGTTCTAGTAACTTCACGAATATGTTGCGCCCTAACGTGACTCCAATAAGTCAGGAGTTGAAGAGTGTGTGATATCCTGGAACTGATCTAAGAGAGCATACACTGATTCATGCTGGAAAATTTGGTACGTGCATTCTCATTCACTTTCCTCGCTCTGCTTATTGTAAGTACCTATACAGTCCACTAAATCTTTATATAAGAAACTTTACTTTTACCACAGACTAGATAATAGTACAAGTACCTTTACTGGCTCGATCATAAGACACCGCTATTACGACCTGCTCGAAAGCTGCTAGCGCATCTTCTGGCGATGAAAACTGTACCCGTTTCAGCTATTGTTTGTTTAAGGAAATAAAAAGAGGTAATATGGAGTAAAGTCATGCCTGTAAGGAGGATGATCTAAAAGCTTTACTAGTGTGCTGCCCAAAAACTCCCCATTTTTGAGCGTTAAGTGCACGGGAGTTTAGTGTCATGCTAAAGCAGTAGACAGTGGCGCCCCGTATTTGGCCGCTTGTTGGTCACTGCGTCGAAAATTCCTGGCAAGAATTTGGTAGTATTCCATTTAGCATTGATGCTACTTCGATTTCGTAAAGGGAATGACACCAACTAAAAATGAAAAAAAAAACTACCGACCTAATTCTTCCCTACGCTTCTCGATAGTTTCATAGAACACTGGCGTAAAACAGTAGCTTAATGCCGCTGTATTTCATATGGTGAGTGTAGAAAACCGGACACTCTTTTTACTGGAAATGAGCCTGCTTCTTCTTAAGTAATAATATCACGACACTAATTCACAGGGGCGTGCTTCTGAGCATCGGTGAGTATATGAAGCACCCAACGCGAAAATATCCTCCTCACATGAAGGTATCCGTGCAACCTTTTTACGCGGTAGAGCCATGTTACTGCTATATAATGGCTACAGCACAAAGAGACGGGGGTAGGACCACGCTTTTACAGAATACCAGCGTCAAATATTAACTTAATACTGCTGTGTTTCTTATGGTGAGTGTAGTGAACTGGATATCCTTTTTACTGATAACGAGGCATTCCATCTTAATCCTCAAGGGTGACAACGCATCTCCATTTTGAATCTTAATCGGGGATAAATGTAGATGTCTATGGGCAACTGCATCCACTTACCATCAGGTGGACTGTGTGCTCGTTCGTCACACTCATTCTACAAAAAAACTCCTCATATTAATTCACCTATTAATTTTAATAAAAAAATAGTCACTGCAATTTTTTTCTTCTGTAACAGCTATTTAATAGCGACCACCTCTTTCTTTATCTCTCAACGTAATTCGACAATGCTGAAATTTGTTATAAATAATAGTGGTACACGGTTGCCGTAAAAGTGGTTTTATCCATAAATGTCACTTGAATTCTATCAAACAATTCGCCTGGTTTTACGTGGCATTTCAAATCGTAAATAACCATCACCCGAAAGTGTTCCCTACGCAAATCATTATATTAAAGCAGCATTTGAGCATTAAATTGAAACAAGAAATCACAATTTAGCTCGCAGAAAATTGTAGAGGAAAGTTAATATTTAGAACATTCGTATCTTACTTCTAAATAATCGTAATATCAAAATAATTAAAATGTAGCCCCAAAAAAAAATTGCAAAACATTCGCGTGACCTCCCATTATTTGTTGTAGTAAAATTGAAGTTTAAGGCAGGCGCCTCTTTGTACGACGTGTATATCTATTGATTTTGAATAAAACTTTTTATAAGGATTTCTTATGTTAACGCGAATACTACACATTGAATAAAATTATTTCCGACGTTTCGAGAACTTTACGGCACCTATGGCCGTTCGTTTTTAGAATGTCCCTAAGTCGTATCGATTCCGAAAAATTGCCGATGTTAACGATTCCACAAAGAAATCGTGCGAGGAAGAAAACTCCCAGTAAATTGCATAGTGGTGGACCGCCAAGCATCCAGATGCTATTACGCGTTGTTGGAATTAATCCGAAGAATTCCTGTGAAAACTCACTGTTGAAAATGCGACAGAAAATGCAAATCGATTCAATATCTCTTCGCAGCGACATTGAATCAATTTTGTTAAGTCATTGCACTTCTATCTTATCTTATCTCTTATCTATATCTTATCTTATCACTATCTTTGGCTACATCATCACTTACCGTCGGGTGGGATTGTAGCTAAGCACTGGCTTAGAATAGTAAAAAAAATCGAGCCGATCAGAAATAACCAGGTCATCGACGATTCAAGCCGCTTTTCGCTGGATACAGTCAAGTCAAAGCAGCTGGCAATGGGGTGCCCCTACCCGGATATGAGATCAATATGTCATGTTAGACTGAACCTGCGCCTTGTAAAGTTGCAAGCGGTGTGCCAACATGAAATACTATCCCGCTCTGCTGATTTTAGGAGGTCAAATTAAACTTCTCTTTCAAGTGACCGCGGAACTGTACGTTTTATTATAGAAAACGGATGATAAACGAACACACAGTCCACCTGATGGTGAGTGGATGCTGTGGCCCATAGGCACTTACATCTGTCTTTAATTAAGAATCGAAATGCAGATGCATTGTCACCCTTGAGGACTATGATAAAATGCCTTATTTCTAGTAATAAAATCTTTATAAAAGATATCTTTCGTCATAAGAAGATTCACATGTATACATGGGAAAGAGGTGATGATAGAATCATCATCATCATAGATTCATAATTGTAGATGAAAGAATGAGGAGCGCAGTTGTAGATACAAGTGTTTACCGGGGGTCTAACGTAGAGACGGATCATTACTTGTTCTTCTGCCGAATTAATGGTCTATTCAGTCGTTGGCGGCATCGGACATCTGTGTCTATCACTGCGTTACAGCGTATAAGAATAGAAGGGTTCCAAGATGCAGATGTGAAAGAGAAGTATAAATGTAGACTGACAGAAAATATTAGTGGTTTGTATGAATTGTGTATGAATGATTTAGACTTGAAGACTGTGTGGGATAATGTTAAGAAAGCTTTAGTGGACGCAGCCACCGAAGTATGTGGTGTAAGTAAGAGAACGAACGAAAGGAAAAATAATACGTTGTGATTGGATGATGAGGTACAGATAGAAGTTGAAGCAAAGAAGAGAGCATGGCTAGATTTACTAGCAACCAAAGCTAGTAATTTTTGCGATATGAATGATAAGATCGAAAGAAACCTGATAATCTAAATGCATATTGAGAATAATTAATCATTCAAGGGATTTGAATTTGTACTTTAAAAGTATAATATTACAGAAATATTCGAAATTCAAATGCGACCAATGTTAAATATAACATAAAAGTGTGCACCTAACACATAAATATGTGTTAGTTTTTATTTTGTTTAATTTTATTATTATTATTTTTTCCTTCTTTTTTTCTGTGTTGTAAACTATGTGTGTGAGAAATCCACTCGTACATAATATCGGATAATCATTAAGTTCTAGATAAATGGGAAGACTGGTCTCCACGACTCAGGGAATCCTAGTGTGGAGTCCAGTGATACTGTTTGAAATAATAAAATAATAAAATATGAGACTTATAAAATATGTAACATAACAGTAACTAAGTCAGTATCTGTATATTTTTTTGAACTAAATAAATATTTTTTATTCTTTTCTTATATGAGAAAAAAGGCAGACTAAAAAAAAACTCTTAAAAACTGCTAGAGGAAATTCAAAACTGCCTAGAATGAATGCTATACGAGACGAGAATGGCTGTATGCTGAATGACGAAGTTTCGAGTTTAAAGAGATGGAAAAAATACTTTGAAAGCGTATTTATAAGTGAAGGGTCGTCTGAATTAAATGAAATAGAATTTCCGAAAGAAATGGAAAGAGGTATGGAGATAAGTGTAGATGAAATAATGAAAGCAATAAAAAGCATGAAAGCAGGTAAGGCATCCGGATATGATAGAGTATCACTCGAAATGCTAAGGACTGGAGAGGAAGTAGTAGCAGGCCTACTGTACACCTTGTTTAATTTATGTTGGGAAATGAAGCGGGTACCGGAAGACTGGTGCAAAGCCGTTATAGTCCCAATATATAAGGGAAAAGGGTCACAGCAAGACTGCAAAAACTACTGTGGTATCAGCCTGCTTAGCATTGTGAGTAAACTGTATACTAAGGTGTTAATTGAAAAAGTTATGAAAGAAATTGAAACAAAATTTAGGATGTGCAAGCAGGATTTAGTAAGGGAATGGGTGTATGGATCAAGTATTTTCCATGAGCATGATCATGAAAGAAGTTTTGGCCAAAAACCAGAAAGTTTTTTTTGCGTTCATGGACTTGGAAAAGGCTTATGCCGGAGTGGACAGGAATGGCAAACAATGAACTCATTTGGGTTGAGGCATTAGGTCTTTTTACAGTTTTATATACAGTTTTATACTGTTTGTGTCAGGATCAACGGGATCTACTCGGACTGGTTTGGCATTCAAAAAGGTGTCAGACAGGGTTGTGTAGCTTTCCCGTGGCTGTTTAACCTATTTATGGACAGTTGTTTGGAAACATTGAAAGTTGAAGAATGTAGGATAAGAATGGGTGAGCTAACCATCAAATGCCTTTTGTACGCCGATGATCAAGTCATATTTGCGTCATCCGTGGCCGAGTTGCAAATGATGGTTAAATAAATGAACAGGTCTTTAAAAGAAAAGGGAATGAAATTGAACGCAAGTAAGACGAAAGTGATGGTTTTTGAAAGAGAAGAAAGTAAAACGTTATGTGAAATAAGAATAGAAGGGGAGTTGATCGAGCAAGAAGATGAGTTTGTGATGGTAGATATGATAAGGATATAGAACGACGAGTGAACGCAGGAAATAGAGTGAATGGGGCTCTACATTCTATTGTGGAAATGTCAGAATGTATCAAAAAAGGCACGTAAGGAAATTCATAATGCTGTGTTAGTCCCTAATTTAATGTGTGGTAGTGAAAGTTGGGTGTGGCAGAAGAAGCACGAGAGTTAAATAAATGCTGTAGAAATGCGGTCATTAAGGAGTATGTTACGGCTGAATCTGAATGACAGGGTGAGAAATTGTGTAATAAGAGAAAAATGTGGTTTGCAAGATGATGTTGTGACCAGGATTAAGAAAGAATGCTTCAGTGATTTCGTCATGTAGAAAATATGAAGAAGGAAAGAGTGCCAAAGCAAATCTTAATTGCAGATGTGAACAGGAGAGTCGGGAAGAGACGCCTAGATGAAGGTTTATCGACCAAATGGCGATATATTGAAAATGGGCCAGATTAGTAGTACTTTTAACCGACGAGCATGTATACGTTAATATATAGATGTAAAGGAGACGATAGAGGTGTGTCAGGAACGTGCCAAATGGAAGTCCGTAGTATCTGCCTACCCCTTTGGGTGACAGGCATGAGTGTTTATGTATGTTATGTATTATATTCTAGTAATAAAGATCTCTGGTTTTTTTCACTCACCATACGATACAGCAGCATTAAGCCCCTTTTTTAACCGGGTATTCTGTCAGAGCGTTGTCCTTCCCCGGTTGAGCTGGCCTATTTATGCTATAATCATAATAGCTGCAGTGTGGCTCTACTACGTAACGTTATTCAATATGTTGACGCCAAGGATTCTGATGCTGGCTGAGGTAGCAAGGGAGTGTTCTGAAACTGAGGATATACTACAAAAAGGGTTTTTTAGCGGCAAACGTGCCATCCTATGTTTTCTAACGGCTAAACTTGACTAGATTTAGTCATCATCATACCGAAACTTTGTTTAATAAACATTCGACTTCAGATAAAAGTTTATTTCAGTTCTCGACTACGTGTTCCCGAGAAATATTGGCACGGCCGGTGTAAAAAGCATCACTAATTCTGTCGTCCTTATAGCGATGCATGTTACTAGTTTGAAACATAACATTTATATGCAGAAGAAACAGAGTGGGTGATGTTAATAGGCTTGTAGTCGAAACATGCACTGTCTACTACGATGTTGATGCTTTGAATTATATGAAAACTGGCAATCCAACTGCATAATTTCTCGGGAAGCCTAAAGAAAGTAAGTTTTGAAAGTAGCGCTTTGTGTCGAACCCGATCGAAGGCCTTCGCTATGTATAAGCTAGCGTTCAGGATCGAAGGCCTCCCCCTTGGAATCTATTACCCACCTATAAGTGAGGTGAACTAGAAGATCATCAGCTGAGCGAACCTGAAGGAAACCATATTGGCGGTCTCCAATCAACTGGTGGTCCAAAGGTACCCCATGAGCTGGCAATTTATAATGGATTCCATTATTAAGGAGAACAAGGAGGTGAAGGCGATTAGCCTTTAAGTGGATGGGTCTGATAATTTGCCCTTTTTAGAGATCGGATACACTAAAGCTGTGTTTCATGAGTTCGGAACTACACCTAGGGAGCAGTTGTACTGGAAAAAACGGGTAAGAACCGGTGCCAACTATGGAGCACAAGTCTTCAGCACAATAGAATGGACGGCAGGGTTACAATTTTAACTTGTTAATTTCTACTTGCTTTTTCAAAACACGTAAAATTTTGTTTCTTTGGTATTATTCTCAGCATTCTTAACCGATAAGTTTGGTACTTTTTGTTAAGAACGTTTTGTGCAGAAATTAATTCCTGCATAACTTACTTAAAACTTCGCTGGCAAACTCGATCGGGAAGGCATTGTGCATTCAATTAAAAATTATTTATAATTTTTTTATATTATATACGCATTTTAATAAAAAAACTTACTTTAGATGCAACTTATTACGTAATAAGTTAGAATAAAAAGAAAGAATACTGGAATGGGCCTCTTGTAGCGCGTACGGTACTCAGATGTGCACGATCATTTTGATTGTATAGGAGCTCTTTATAGAAAGATCAAGATGTATCTGAGTTCCAGCCAAAGCGATTGAGAAGACATATTATATAAAATAAAAATTTTTTGTCTTCAGCAATGTTAACACCTAATTTACATTGTACCTATAGCATAAGATACCTTTACCCGCGTCGATATTATAAGTACTGTATACCACTTCAGCATACTAATTCTTTGGGCTATGTCAGTCACTCTGGTTCTGCGGATATCCTCGTTTTAAATCTATCACGCAGAGAGACGCCGAGCATAGCCTCTCCGTAACTCTGGGCGACTTTGAGCTTCCTCATACGGCCAGCAGTAAGTTGGTGGTACATAAAATAATTCCTTACCTCTAGTACGTTTCTTGGGGTACGAAAACTCATAAGCTGCTGTGTCAATTGTGGATAGTCTAGGGCGCCAAAACATACCTCGTATAGCAGCATCATGTCAGCTACAAATCTACGATCTTGTAATGTTAATAAGTTGTGGCTTGTGGTGCAGACAAGAGCTATGATAGTCTTCGCTCTTGTGTTTGCCCCGGTAATTGAGGTGCCGCAGGTATCTACTCTGTATACACTCTATGGCTGCGACAAATTTTTATATTGGGATTCTTACTAGTAGAGCAGTATTTCAAAACCCAGCGGGCATATGAAAAATAAAATGTTTTAATGCAATTTAAATCATTAAGACGTTTGGTGACACGCATGATGAATCCAAAATGTTTGTAGGCTTTCATAGTTCTTAATGTAATGTGTTCTTAAAATGTATACTTTGCTGTCTAAAGTCACTCCCAAGTCTTTTACACTGTTTGTTTTTGATATGGGATAACCGTCAATGTAGTAAGAATATCGTATAGGTTTTATTTTCCAGGTCATTGAGATTAATATAAATTTGTTAATTTTAGCTTTTATGCGGTTATTTCAATAGTATAGAGTAAGTCTGGTGAAGTGTTCTTGGACGAGCTGATAGTTCTTTTCTAAGCCTATATTCATATTTCTTGTCGTATGCATAAAGAAGAAATTTTGTGTGTTGTAAACATGTTCCTATGTACTTTTCGGAGTCTGTATAGATACTGTGAACTTGGAACCCGAACTAGAAAAATAAAAATAAAATTATTGATACATATTCTACAAACAACGCTGATGATTGTAATACCGTTTATTCTTTTGTAGTCTTGAAAAATCTTCTGGTAAATACTAAAAGTTGTAATTTTTTATGAAATATAATAATTTTCGAAAAATCTTGTTACCAATGCGTTAAGGATCGTTTGTAGATGATTGTAATACTAAAAGATTTTTATTGTAGATTTTTATTCTAAAAAATTGTAATACTAAAAATTTTGTAATACTAAAAATTTTATAATACTAAAAGATTTTTATTGTAGATTTTTATTCTAAAAAATTGTAATACTAAATTTTTTTTATTACCGGACCTGAATCTTGAAAGATATTATTATTAAAAAAAATCTATCACCCGAATGAACTACAAACGACACAGATGATTGTAATACCGTTTATTTGTTTGTAGTCCTAAAAAATCTTCTGATAATTACTAAAAGTTGTAATTTTTCATGAAATATGATAATTTTTGAAAAATCTTGATTACCAATGCGTTAAGAATCGTTTGTAGATGATTGTAATACTAAATTTTTTATTACCGGACCTGAATCTTGAAAGATATTATTATTAAAAAAAATCTATCACCCGAATGAACTACAAATGACGCAGATGATTGTAATACCGTTTATTCGTTTGTAGTCCTAAAAAATCTTCTGATAATTACTAAAAGTTGTAATTTTCATGAACTATGATAATTTTCGGTAAATATTGATATCAATGCATTCAGCATCGTTTGTAGATGATTGTAATACTTAAAGATTTTTTATTACCGGACCTAAATCTTAAAGAATTTTATTAATATGAAAAAAATCTATCACCCGAATGAACTACAAACGACGAAGATGATTGTAATACCAATGCATTAAAAATCGTTTGTAGTTCATCGTTTTCACGAAAAGTTTTTCTTTCAAATCTAAATTTAAGTAGGCACAATCAAAATTAATGACACGAAAACAGTGTTTTATAAATTAAAAAAAAATTGATTGCACCTCAAAATTTCCTTTGACATAATGTTTTAACAGGACATGTATTTTTCTATTTTTCTTCAATTCTTTTGTCGTTATTTTCTTTATAACAGACTTGTTGCTGAGACCATCATATATTTCCCATTGGCCTGATTGTCTTCTTCCAATAGTTAGGTAGGTAATGGTCTATATCAAGTAATTTTATGTGTTCAATTACCGCTACTAAGATGAAAGTCTTTTCTAAAATTGTTAGTGTGCGGTATATTGTGAAGTGAAATTTTATCATAATTTTCGTTGAAATCTTTAATAGTATTCGGTACCCCATAATAAAGACCTTCGATGTCGATGAATAAATGGCTTCCACATTGAACAGTCGAAAAATTTTTTTTTTTACATTTTTTGCAGGTACTCAAATGTGAATTTAAATATAGATCGATACCTTGTTGTAAACCATTAATTCCAACTCGGAATATTGGTGTAAAATCTATTCCCAATGATGGATAACTCTTTATCTTTTCAATTTTGCATCGGCTGCAACTGTTATCCGTTTTTAATGATGGTTCATCTTCCAATATAGAGTAATAACTGTTCCTACATTCATTACTGCATTGACAATTGCTCCTTTTGGTTTTTTATAAGATAGAACGAGTTCTGCCCGTTTCTTATAAATTGCACTGATTTTCGTGTGACTTGAAAGTAGTTTTACAATTTCAAACACTGGAATTTCTTTTGTTCACGTGCGTATTATAATCGTACCGATCTATGTATCCAACACGTATAGCATGAAGAACACTATCCACAGCACATGTGTTACTAATTTTCATTAGTCCATGACTGGTGGTAACGGGATTCACTTCTTTGATCTTTGATCTTTAGATTTCAGTAGTTTATGAAAATTTTCAATATCTGGAACTGTTTGGAAATAGTGTCTGGGTTTTTCTTGTTTAATAATATTCCTTTCCACTCATCTACATAATTTAAATAATTGTTTGGAACATTTGAAGAATTAGCGGTTCTTTTCTTCAAGAGTACCTTTTAACTGGTCTTTTTTCAATTGAGCACTACATCATTTTAAAAGTAGAACTACCAATTGGATTTTTGTTAAGTGTCTGAAAAAATATCGCGAGGAATTAAGGTTAATTCAATCGAAATGCATCAATTTCGCTCAATATTTGAATTTATTTTTATCTACCATGCAGATTGGTCAACGCAAACCAATTGGAGATAATAAGCTTTCAGGGCGAATGTAGACTGCATCAAAAGAGTCTAGATATCTGAGGTTGACTACATCGGCGCGCGAATATACAGTTAATAACTAAGCACTTCCCCATTGGTAAATTGTTATCTTTCTTACCGGAAACTATTGCGACAAACAGTAACTGAACATAAAACAAAATATGGAGCCATAGTTGAAACTAGTCGAATAGGCTTCATTGATTGCAGGTCTAGTTGTTTAATGAACTAATTCCAAGTGAGAATGCTTCTTCACTTTATGATAGAATAATTGTGTTATTACAATCATCTACAAACGATGCTGAATGCATTGATATCAAGATTTTTCGAAAATTATCATATTTCATGAAAAATTAAAACTTTTAGTAATTATCAGAAGATTTTTTAGGACTACAAACAAATAAACGGTATTACAATCATCTGTGTCGTTTGTAGTTCATTCGGGTGATAGATTTTTTTTTAATAATAATATCTTTCAAGATTCAGGTCCGGTAATAAAAAAATTTTTAGTATTAGAATTATCTACAAACAATTCTTAACCCATTGGTATTCAAGATTTTTCAAAAATTATCATATTTCATGAAATATTACAACCTTTAGTGATTTCCAGAAGGTTTTGCAGGACTACAATCGATTGAAGGTTATTACAATCACCTGCGTTGTTTTTAAAATATGTATCAAGTTTTATTATGTTTACAATTTTTTTAACATTATAACTTTTTTTAGAATAAATAATCTACAATAAAAATCTTTTAGAATTTAAATCATCTACAAACGATTCTTAACGCATTGGTAATCAGGATTTTTAGAAAATTCTTATATTTCATGAAATATTACAACCTTTAGTAATTATCAGAAGATTTTCAGGACTACAAACGAATAAACGGTATTACAATCATGTGCGTTGTTTGTAGAATATGCATCAATATTTTTTATTTTTTAGTTCGTTCCAAGTTCACAGAGCTTGTATAGATCACGTCAACCTGCAAAGCACCGTCAATCCCACGTAGGACGTTGTTAATAAATTGGGATAGATTGGATGTTGTCGAACGACCTTTAATGAACCCGTGTTGTTCGGGTGGAAAGGAAGGCATTAAACTGGATATACGTTATTATATTCTATTTTCTCTAAAACTTTAATAAAGGTATTCAATATTGAATTGGTCTATAATTCTCGATTTTGTTTTTGTGTCTGTGTGCACTATATTAGCTTGCTTCCATAGTAATGGAAGGCTTCCTTTTTTAAATAAAATAAGCAGGGGCACACATAAATTTTGTGTACCATCTCATCTGTTACCTGAATGTCACTCATGATATTAGTAGATGAAGGGAATTTTGTTGAGATATTAGAACATGTTAGGGCATGTAAATTGAAAGTTTTTCTATAGAAATTAGCAAACTCCACGCTTATGTTTTGGCCACACTGCAGATATTTGTTTCTTCTGTTATGTTTGCGGAGGCTCACGTAGATGGTTTCGCTGCCATAATGCGTAAACGTTGCGCTTCACACCTCAGGCGCATTCGCGACAGCCCCAACAGTATCTTACGAGTGTTGGCAGACCGTTGGGACTCGCCGATGCTTGCTCGATGGATACGGCTGCATGCAGTCAAGTAGTCATCTTGCTGGCAGCGGCGGGTGCCATGTTTGTTTGTATGTGTGTTTTGTCTGTTTGTCTGTTGTTTATGTTGAATTGTCCAATTACTACCTTTAGCTATAAGCTCAATTGTTACTAACCCATATGTATCATGATGTCCGAAATAAACTATTATTATTATTATTATTGCATATATTTAGGATAGCCCGAACTTATGTGACGTTTATTTTTAATATATGACTGTGAGACTTTTTTATGTAGCCCTTATGAAGTTCCTTCGCTAGTTTTTTGCTCTGGTACCCAAGTAGTGCAAAAGCATCATAGTCGACTCTTGATAGGACTTCCAAAAAGTGTGAAATTATTTTTTTTCCTTTATAATATTGATGAAAGCTCTATTGTAGTAAACTGGATACTGTTGCTTAGCTCTTTGGAACACAAGAGACGAACTTATTAATTAAGTCATATATCACACATTTGATTGTAGAAACACGATACAGCGTCCTCTAGTGACCTTAAGTGGATCCTGTCAGTCTATCTCCACTAAATGCTTACAAATTTTCGCATAATCTGGCTTATTAAATAAATATTTAAAACTAGCAATCCGCCCCGGCTTTGCACGGGTGATTTCTGGATCTCAGCAACAGCGCCACCTACCGGGTCCAATTATAAATTTAAACTATCTAGGGACCCATTTAAACACACACAAAAAATCATCAAAATCGATCGAGCCGTTTTTGAGTTTTGCGAGACTAATGGACAGCAATTGATTTTTACATATAGAGATTACCTTTATATGACATGCCAGTCTTTATATGACATGCGAGCGATTATAATATTACTAATTGAAATTATGGATGCACATCAGGCGGTAGTACACTTCTGCCTAGTAGTCCGTCTGGGTAGGTATACCACTGAGTTCCGATCAAGAGAGTCAAAAGAGCCTGTATAATAGACTGTGAGGTATTCCATCTAAGTTCTCAGAGGTGATAACCCATCTTCAACCTTCTTTGATTAAAGTTGGTTGCAGTTGTTTATGGACTGCAGTAATAATAATAATGTCCTCCGGACAGAATTTCGGTCACGGCTGCAAGACTCAACGGAGACTAGCCATCTGCGCACGACAGGATTATAAAGCCCGAGTGTATGCATAAACAAAGGGGTACTCTCTATTTCCTCACTCTCATAGTCCTATGGGACCGTAGTCCGACATGACCAGACAGAGATCAGGCGCAAGACCTTCACCAAAAAGTTTTACATACTTTTAGGCACGTGGGCGAAACACCGCCAATTTCCAGACTCCGGGCAGCTGCTGGAAATTTATTGATAGAAAAATCCAAAAGCTACAACAAAGGTTTCGAATACCAGACCTTATGATCAGCATTCGCGTTTACGACCACTTGACCAACGAAGCCGTCAGCTGACTGCAATAGCCAATTACCATCAGATGGACAGTATGTTCATTTGTCACTTTAGCATTTTAAAGAAAACAATTTAAATAAATACGAATCACATCACTTTGTCGTACAACCTATTCCTTGAAGTCATTATTCGTGAGTTCTAATCAAAGTCATAAGAAAATAATTAAATTTAAAAAAATCGTCTCAAAAAATGGAGAGTATAAAAAGCATAAAATAATTTCTACATTAGGTGCTAATACGAAGATGGAAGAATTAAAGCACCAACTTAAGAAGCTATTAAATTAGTGAAAATATATTATTCTTTTTATTTTTTGAAGTCAGTTTTTAGTTTTTCATAAACTAATTCAAGAAAGAAGGAGGTTCTCTTTTGTGTATAAATATTTTGTTTGTTTTTATGCATGATGTACGTGAACCGATTTTAATGATTATTTCTTTGATTAAAATACGTCAGGGGTTGTCACATAAAGTTTTGCAAAAATCAAACCCCTAAGGGTGAATAAATAGGGCATGAATTTCATGCTTCATGCCATATGATATAACCACAGACTAACTAGTAGATTCTACCCGAATGATATAACTACTTAGATAACATTCTCATTTTTTCATTTTTTTTCATTTATTAATTCATTCATAAACATGGGTATTACAGGATGTCACACAAAATTATTATTAGGTACAGCCATGTTTCACCTTAAGATATATGAACATAATTGAAGTTATTTTACATTTTGTCATCAAAAAATATTCTTATGTCATAGTACACTTTTTCAGCAAAAGCCATTGAGTGCAGTTTTAAATCTTTTAATATCATTAATTAATCTAATATTTAATGGATTTTATTATAGATTTTGGTGCCATTCTAGTCATGACGTTTTATTCTATCTCTTAATGTTTGTTTATTTGGACATTAGTTTTTAAATTTTAAATT
This sequence comes from Parnassius orleans, assembly GCA_029286625.1. Taxonomy (NCBI): domain Eukaryota; kingdom Metazoa; phylum Arthropoda; class Insecta; order Lepidoptera; family Papilionidae; genus Parnassius; species Parnassius orleans. The sequence goes on from JAGSMP010000773.1 coordinate 164,463, forward strand.
TAAATTTTGTGTTTAAGCCAACCAAGCGAAAACTAAACATAAATTGTTAATGCTAAATGGGTACACACTATATAGGATTACCTAGAGTGGGTACCAACGGATACTTCAATGAGTTTTTAGTTGTTTTCTGTCAAATCATCGTTGTTAATTTTTTTAATTTTCAATTAATTTGACCTGTGATTTTCTTAAGTCCACTCAAAAGGTTAAATATAAACTAAAAATATAATTAAGTAAATATTGAAATATTCACATAAAGAAGCTATTATGTGGAAATCATTTTATTATTTTTGTTTTTGAATTCAGTTTATTTCGTTCAGGCATATTTCTGAGTTTTTATAAAATTTTAAAGTTAATCAGTATTTCTAACAATACTTAGTAGAGAATAATAACCTCTTTGTGTTAAGAAAATTAACATGCAATGGACTATTATCGCTCGTATTTTACTCTCCTAGCATGATATTGGACGCTAGATAACTTCGCAAAGTGTATTAAAATCCAGAAATTGGTTTACTGGCTCACTGACTAGCCTTTGACATTTTCATGAATGTTATATCCCAGATAAAATTATCTCTGTAATAAAGAGTAATTAATGAAGAAGTTTTGACATGGTTTTCACTTAAAATAGAATAAAAAACCTATTTTATAGGAAAAGTGTGGCAAGCCAGCACAGTCCATCTGATGGTGAATGGATGCTGTGGCCCATAGGCCTAGATTAAGAATCAAAATCACCGCTGAGTACCAAGATGGAATACCTCGTTTCCAATAAAAACGTGTGTCGGCAACTGGCAGAATAAGAGCGCTGTAGTTATAACACCGCGGCACAAAGCTGACTCGGATAGGCATCCGACAAATAGGCATTTGGTGCTGCATTGATGTTGATGTAATTTTTTTATGCGCCTAGAAGCAAAGTAAAGGGCTACCCTCCCTATACCACGCAACCGGCTGCGTGGTTATGTGGGACTCACTATGAAACCTAAGTGCCTACCCACTAAACACTACCTGGGACTAGCTTTGGCCTGGAGGGCCTTTCTGCCGTATCGGAAGCGACCCCCCTTGGGGAAAGGGGGCGCAGGCGGCGAGTAGCCGCTGAGAAGCACTCCTAACTAATGCAAGTTATGAAATGGGAGAAGACTCGGCCTGAGCCGCCAGGAGGCAGTCCAGGTCGGCCGATAGCTTGTTGGGGGGGGGGGGGGTCCTAGAGAGAGTTTCTCGGCCTGCAAACTAGATAGCAAGAGGAAAGTGGGGCTGCATAGGAAGCTGCCTCACGAATAAGATGATTTGAGTGAGACTCTGAGGCTTTGAAGAAGTTCTCAGAGAGTGATTTTAGAATTTTTTGGACTGTGGGGAGCTCTAAGATATATATATATATATATATATATATATATATATATATATATATATATATATATATATATATATATATATATATATATATATATGTATGGATAGATATACTCTCGCTATCAGATCCTATAACTGTGAGTTTGATTATTTTTAATAAAACTATAGATGCAATTTTAATGAAAACTTGATTAAGTTTTCTCGATTATGTATATCGCAACATAAAATTACCTGTCGAATGAAATTGGCTCGGAATCGACACCATTTTATTTTTAGCCAACTTCAAAAAAATATGTTTTAAATTTGTGTGTGTTTTATTTTTGCATGTATGTAACGCGATATTATTGTCAATAGTATCGGCACATGAGTAAAGAAACCGTATCGTACAGAGGCAAATCTTCATACTACCGCGCTGTGATAGGTACACTACTACAAGCTTGAGACGCGTGTGTATGTGAGCACTGGCGGCTCGTTACGTACAGAGAAAAACTGCTTTAAACCGGCTCGGCCAGTGCTCAAATTCAGCGTTATGTAAAAAATAATAAGTGTCAAATTTTGGTTTTTAAAGAATAATTCGTATCAAACGAAATATAAAAAAAGTGTAAATATGGTTTATTGAGGTTACCGCAAGAGATACCTCTGATTATGTAAATAAAATTAATAATTTGTTTGATTTCTTACACTCAAGTACACTGCGATCTCCTAATAAATATAAAAGAGCTTTTCGATGCGATAGTTATCAAATTAAATTTTTAGAAGAAATGCTTACATTTTTCAGCAACTAAGAAGTGATAGGCAGAAAGACGTTACAAATAGCATGAATTTTACTCACGGATTTCAAGAATCTATAAAATTTATAACAAAACTTCATGAAGAATTAAAATCAGAAGAAATTAAATTGATTTATATTTACGAGACGTCTCAATCAAGAAAATTTCTTTGGAAAAGTCAAACAGGCTTTCAGGTAACTGCCAGGAACCAACATATGTTTATAACCAATATCTTAGGAAAACCTCAAAATACTAATTGTGAATACGATTTCAATATGTTACTTATGAAACCAGAGACTGTCGTATTTTAATACACCATCACCGCAACCTGACGATGTTACTGCCCCTGTGTTAATAGTAGCAACAAATGATTATCTATTTGATTTACCAGAAATAATGGTTTAGTCTATGTGTCAGGATATTTGTATAGAAAATGTTGTCTCGAACACCACAAATGTGAAAAAATAAAACTGTACGTTAATAGATCTGAACAACCTATAAATATGGGAAAAGATTCTTTTATCAGCCATTCCAGGGATTTTAATAAAGAGAGAGTTCAATCGGGTTTTTTTTTTATAATACGAGTACTTCCTGACATTTTTATCGCGTTTGTTGAATTGCTTGACCAAAAATTTCGCAAATATTTTGACCTCGAAAGAAACATTTTAAATATTGGTAGTAAAATATTTATTTATTTATTAATTTATTCACAAATTGCGTTACATGTGACTTAGTGACTAAACAAAACATGCAAGTTCTATCAATCACATGTACCTCGAAAGGCATAGTAATGAACAGGAGAGGGACAGACACTTAAAAATTCTTTTCCTCAATGTATTCATTAATTAAGTAGTAACTTTTTTTTTATAAGTATATTTTTTAAAGAGCTTATGAATTTATTATTATTTGTTTCGGCTTTTAGGTATTCTGGCAATTTATTATAAATTTTCATTGACATCGGGTAAGGACCTGAACTGTGTAATTATAATTTAGATTTTGTTTGCAAAAGGTTATTCTTATAGCGAGGTATGTTGTGTCGGGCGGGTCTATGATTTTGGTGTAAAAACTTGGGTGCCTTTTTACAAACTTACACATTTCTAATATATATAGGCACGGTAATGTTAGAATGTTGAGATTTTGAAAGTGAGGTTTGCAGCTTACTCTTTGTTTGATATTTGCAAGTACGCGTATACATTTTTTTTGTAAAATAAAAAGTTCGTGTGATTCTACTCTGTTGCCCCACATAATTTAGCCACGCTTGAGTGTAGGCGTGATAGGCTGTCACTGCCGTTTTTAAATTTGTAGATTGTTTTAGTTCCTTAAAGCATATATAAATTGTGATAATTTTAACTTATTTTTTTTGAATATGTGATTTAAAATAAACATTCGAATCTATATTTATACCCAGCAAAGAAACATTTTGAACACATTCTAATTTTGTTTGATTATATGTATAATTTATGCCTAGTTCATGTTTTTGTCGTGATCTGAATTGTATTAATTTAGTTTTTTTGAAATTGACTTCTAAATTATGATCGCTTAGCCATTGTTTTACTTTGTTTATGATTATGTCGATTCTTTCATTAAGTTTTGTACCATTGATACAAGGGAACACAACGGAAAAATCGTTGGCAAACATCACATAATGCGCATCAATAATCTTCGGGAGGTCATTGATGTAAATAAAGAAGAGGACACATCCGAGTACGGACCCCTGAGGCATAGAGTCCCGCACCGGCTGAGCCCTCGACCTGACACATGTTATGGTTTTTGAATCTTGATCTACATTTTCTATTTCGACGTACTGTGAACGATTTCTGAGAAAGGAAGCAAACCACTTATGAGCTACACCACGGATACCAATGTCATAAAATTTATTTAAGAGAATGTCATATTTAATTTTTTCATACGCTTTTGTTATGTCGAATAAAATTCCTATTGCGTATTTCTGATCGTTTAATATGTTCAAGACTTCATTTAAATATTTAAATGTGGCCAGGGTTGTCGAGCGGTTTTTTCTAAAAGCATTTTGGGCGTCGTTGAAAATATTAAATTCTCGGCCCTTTTCTGTTTCTTTTATACATTAATGACTTACCTTACATAGTAGGGGATAACCATGATATAGTATTATTTGCTGATGACACTTCTTTAATTTTCAAATTAAGACGACAATTAATAAAATATGACGAAGTAAATAATGCTGTATCTAAATTAGTAAATTGGTTCAATGTTAATAATTTGCATTTAAATGGCACTAAAACGAAATGTATAAAATTCATGACTCCAAATGTCAAACAATTAAATTCTAATGTGATTTAAATGGGGAGGAACTGAGTCTTGTAGATACCACCATTTTCTTGAATCACACTAGACGCGAAGCTTCAATGGAGCCCCATATATCAAAACTAGCAAGCAGACTTAGTTCTGCAGCATATGCTGTAAAAAGATTAGAAATCTTAACAGTGTTGAAACAGCTAGACTAGTTTACTTTAGCTATTACCATAGCATAAAGTCGTATGGTATTTTGCTATTGGGACACGCAGCTGACACTGAAATCATATTTGTTTACAGAATCATAAATTACTCTTATGGCCCTCATAAGAGTAATTTATGATTTAAAGCCTTAAGAGTCACTGCGACAAAAATTTAAAAATTAATATATTAACTTTGGCCTCAATACATTTATGAAAATGCAATGTATGTACACAAAAATAAAAGTAGTTTTACAAAAATTTAATTATCTATATATGATTATGAAGATTAGAATTTTACTCCTTCTCTTTTACTCTGTGTTTTAAGAATGTGGAGAATAGTGCATAAATCTTAAGGTCAGCCCATGAATTTTATGCATTTATATTTTTCTAATAGCAAATGCATCAACTTTGGTTTATCTATTATTTTATTTTATCGAGCTGATGTACGCAAATTAATTTTTAATGACTTTAATACATATAGTTTTCCAAGATCAATTTTGCAAGCAATGTCACTTGATGTGGTTATTACATGCATATGGTTTATGTATGATCAAAATTTGTTATAACACTACATCTAGTGTTATAACAAATTTTAGCTGTGAGGATTTTAGCAAGACATTATAATTCAAAGTAAAAATTTAAGCAGTACCGCCTGTTATTTAAAAAATATTGTGCTGTTAATTATATTAAAATATGTTCAATATATTTTGTCTTTCTTAAGACCCGTGTAATTGTTTGACCAAAAACAATATCATATCCACTATGAACTAAAAGATTTTCATTTTATAAGCAACCCCTGTAATTGGATTACTTGAAATCAGAATATGATATTTCAATGTTAATTTAGATTCAAAATTATTATTCTTATTCTTCAAGAGAAAGCACATAATTAAATTAAAATGTTTTGTACACATTTACCCACAAGAAATAGCATGACAAAAGATATTAATTTTTCTATTAAATTAGCAAATTGCTATATCATTTTAGTGATTTTATTCATGTGAAATATTTGTGTTTCACTTCAGGTATGAAAATGCTGTTTTACAAGTTAAGATCAAGTAATTTATATTTATTTTTAAGGTATTGATTTTTTTATTTACAATTAACTTTATAACTCAATTAACAGCAAATTATCTAGAACTTTGCACTTTTTATTTTCTGAAATTCTTCTTCTAAAATACCAATAAGTAAAAACAAAATTAAGACTAGTCTTGTTTTAATTAATTTTACAGCTGTATTAAATACAATATTTTATAATAAGCTTTTCTGACATACTAAACTCAAAATATGTGGGAGGACATGCTTGACTCACACTCTAATGAACTGGTCTCGAGCCACTATGAGATTTTTTTTAAATTTAATATTTTAGACCATTTGGAATAAAATAAGGTCAGGTGAATTTGCTTACCTCTATAGTTAACCTCTATTCTTTCTTCCTCGATGGCTGGGCTCGGCGCCTGCCACAAACTACTTGACAATATCTCCTCTGCTGGTATAGAGCAACTACTGGAGGCTATTGCATGCCTAGTGAGTTGTTACTGATGGAGACAGGTCCCAATAGTTTAAAGGTTTCTGTATGTTTGTTTAAGATTTATGAAGATCCTTTGATCTTTTAGGACAAAATTCTATACCAAATAAGAAGTCATTTGGGTTTCCTTAAAAGGGCTTTCTTTATAATCATTGGTTAACTCTGATAGAAGTGATGCTCTTCTTATAGGAGCCTCTAAATTGTGTAAGCCACATAACAGTTTAATGCAGTCATTTACAGCATCATTATTTTCTTTATCAGTCTTCTTGATAAGACCTATACATAGTAAAAAGAACATGAATATTCATATAAAATATAATTCAAAGCCTCGTGTACCTACTTGTGGCACCGCAAGGCTGATATGTACTGTACAGACTTTCGTTCTGTCTCATACATAGATTTTATATTGAGTTTTTATTACACTGTAAGCAGTGATATTATATACATATTGATAGTAAATATGAACGTATAAATATTTATATAAAATGACATTCAATGCCTCGTGTACCCTTTGTAGCACTGCAAGGCAGATATATAATGCAGACTCTCGTTCTGTCTCATACATAGATTTTATATTGCGTTTATATTACGCTGTAAGCAATGATATTATTTTTTATTTATATTATATATTATTATATTATATACTATTCTCACCAAAACAAAAATCGCGATCCACTCAACTTAATTAACTTCCACCAGCTTTATATTGCACTTACATAATAAAAGTACACCATAGCAAGAGCAGGTTTCAGTTAATAACTCTGACATTGTTATAAGATTGTTTATTTCGATTACTATTAAAAAGTTAATTGATAATAATTTCACTTGGACGTCAATTGGTCAGTATGAATGTGAACAAGATATCTTTCGAAAAATAAACATATTGCTTTGATATTTTTAGTTTAGATTTTAGCCTTTCTAACTTTACTATTGTAAACCGTCCTGTTCATAATTTTTTTTAATTAATTATTTGACAATATTTTTCGATTACAAAATATGAATCACTGGTATCAAGCAGTCAAAAAATTCATGTTAATTAAACAGAAACAATTTTATTATTTTTGTAGCTTTAAAAGAAATACGTATTTCGGTAACTAATAAAAGTAAATTGATTACATAACATAACATAAACACTCACGCCTGTCACCCAGAGGGTAAGCAGAGACTACGGACTTCCATTTGGTACGATCCTGATACGTTTCTCGCCTCCTCCATATCCTACACAAATTGATTATCCAAAACATTACATGAGCGTTCGAGATGTGCACTTTTGAATTTCCAAATTTTACATATAATATCATTGACTGTAAGTAATTAGATTTTTAATAAATAAATTAATTTAAAACCAATGGACATAAGTTCATTGAAACAGTCTGTACAGACGCTCGTTCTGTCATACATAGATTAAACATTTCGCGTTTTATTAAACTTCCCACAAGTTAGTTAAATGCATATACAATATACATATTAGATATATAAATACAATATACATATTAAGTTGATTGATAAATTATGTACTTTATACAGAAGCTCGTTCTGTCTCATATATATAGATTTCATATTTCGCGTTTTTATTAATCTACGCTACAAGTTATTTAAATGCAAAAGTTACATACATTGGAATCGTTCAAAACGTTTATGAGTGTTTCAATAAGTTTTCTCATTTTGCTTATAATAAAATCCAGAAATTTCACTTAAAAAACCAATTTCAAACTTTTAATGTAAAGACGCGACTCGCTGATTCGGCACGAAAAATTCACAATGAAATGAGGTGTATAGTGTTGCCAGTGGGAGCTGATATAGGCTGAGATATCAGTAAAATCTTATTTTTCCCCGGAAGGTTAAAATTGTGTGCTTACATAGTATACAAACACAGAGGAGGCGTCAGCGAATATAATTTATAGTCAAAGTGAAACATTTTTCGAAAATCAAATTTACGTCATCGCTTTAACAAGTCTCTACTGGGAAGACTTTGTTAGAAGAAGGGAAGAAACTCACAAGTAAACTATTTTCTTTCAACAATTACAATTTAATTTAGCTATATATCTCTACGGCTAATCCACGAGTAATTTGTGTGTGTTGATTATACTAAGCATTAACTGCTTAGCATAATCAACACACTAAATACAAAAAATGTTTAGTGTTGAAATGACAAAACAGCTAAAAGTTTATCATGCCCAGCTACAAGTACCATGGTGGTTAGAGGCTGCTCCACTCTATGGACATCTGCAAAAACTACAAACCAAAAGGATACAGATGCGTTTCTGCCCAGAAGACTGACTTTTAAACTGAAACACTGCTGCTTGGCGGAAAAAATAAGTAAACGAAAATAACTTATCCAAACAGACTCCTGGACAAAAAGGTGCCTATGGACTAAGTAAGCTTCCTCAAGGAATTTTAAAAAAGAAATTTTCTAAAATTTTGGATTGGTTATCACTTAGCTATATCAATATTAATTAGTAGATAGAGTTCACTCCATCACTATTGGTTCCAATCGGCATTTATTGCTACTGATATTTCAATTAGCAACTGGTATTCTATACTTAGCAAACTGGACCAAATACCAATTACGTAAATTACAATAATTCGACGGATACTGAAAGACCGCTGAAAAAATACTCTAAAAGCGGCGCTCTAATAGAGGCGCTATGCAATTTTTATAAAGCTGAAATCATAAACAAACTTACAGTTCACTCGATGGTAAGTGGTTACTGCAGTCCGTGGACACCTGCAGCCAACTTTAAACAAATACGGATACTGATGCGTTGTCACCTCTGAGAACTAAGAAAGAATGCCTCACTGCCAATAATTAAAATAGATAAGAAAACGTAGCTCAGGAGCTAAGCGCTCGCTGTAAATTTTACAGGACGCGAGCAACCCGGGTTCAATCCCCGCCTGCACCAATAAGAATCAAGGTAACTGAAAACATAGTGAGGAAACCTGCATGACTTAGGAATGACATACTTCGAAGAAAAGAGAAGTCCGCTAACACATTTGAAACTACGTGACGGATTTATTGCTCCATAACACTCTGAGAGGCTAGAACCGTTCCCAACTGTAGGACGTAATATAGGCTGTTATTTTAATTTCAAGTATTCGCCTTGTATTGCAGTTGTTAAAGGCTGGTAACGCATCTGCGAATTCCCTGCGGTGGTCACTTAAAGTGGTGGTAGTCACTTAACGTGGGTCGCATGCTCGTTTGCCTTCTATTATATTAAAAGAAGTGAAGGATGAATTATTTTCGTTAAAAGAGACATTATTCTATACACTCAGCATTACTTAACCTTTCACTTACAACGATCTTAAGTTAATTAAATTCAGAACTTTATACGTGTGTCGCTTAGCATTTATATAACGAATTGAGTTATGTAGCGTAGGAAAGTTACACATGATATTTTAAACGCCAGTTTTTGAACTTCGTTATATTATCTCTTTAGAAATATTTAATGTGTTTTTCCTCATCATCATCATTACGATCCTGGACCACTTGTATCTATATTGCTTTCTTGCATTTTTTTGGGGGCAGCGGAACAAGGAGTTAAGGCAGCCGACCCTTCTAAAGGAGATAGCAATAAAGACGAGACCAGTCGTGGACGCTCAAGCGCATCAAATAGCATCATCATTTTGTATTTCTTAATTTAAACATGGAAGCGGCTATTGTCTGCAACACAGGTTGTCACTTCATATAGCACTAACACTATAGTTATGTCCTGGCCTCACCGTCAGAAAATCCATAATCTGATTTTATTCCAGTCGGTCAATCGGGGTCAAACATAGATTACACAGTTTAGCTGATTGGGTCGCCATTGTTGTTCATGTGGTTCGAATTTCGAATCCAGGTTTGGGCCAAAATCAGCATTTGGGTTATTTTCTTAAGACATTTTCAGTAGCAATATGGAGTCATAAAGTTGGGGGTGTTTCATCCCCACTCCTCGAAAAGCATGTAAGAATGTCGGTAATGCGGCAGATCTCTCTCCAATAGTGGAATCCTTTCCTGCGCAGATGGCTAGTCTCCGTGGAGACTGGCTGCCGTACCCAGCTTTTTTATTTATTTATTTATACTTTCATGTACAAAGTAGTGCATATAGCGGACTTAATGCCATAGGCCATTCTCTCCCAGTCAACCATTAGTCTAAACAGTGATAGATATATTAGAGACGGTGCAGCAATAATCAAAATTGAAAGGGTTAAAAAGAATTATATATATAAATACTAGCTATTCCCTGCGACTAACCCGCGTGGAATTTATGACGATTGGATTATATGGGTTTTTAATATTTGCACGGAACCCTAATACGTTTTTTTAAAGTAGCCTAAGTTACTCCTTATTGGCTATAGCTATCTGATAGTGAAAGTCTCAACAAAATCGGTCCAGCTGCTTCGGAGATTACCCGAAACAAGCAGACACACAGACAGACAGATAGACGGAGAGACAGACAAAATTTATAAAAAATTGTATTTTTGTTATAAGTATCATATATACTTTCATATGTATTTAGTAAAAGGCTGTTATTTTGATATTACATTTATTAGAAATATACACTTCAATTTTATTTCTTTGTATCATCATTACAGCCCTTCACAAGTCCACGGATGAACATAGGCCACGAATGCCACAAAGCACGGTCCTGAGCCACCTGCATCCATCGACTTCCTGCATGTCTTACCAGGTCGTCACTCCATCTAGTGGGGGGACACCCTACAAAGTTAAAGTTATTTTATCTATAATAGATATAATAGCACCTTATCTAGCCACTATATTTAATACAAGCGTCGAATCTGGTGTGTTTCTGATTTAATGAAACATAGTAAAGTCATACCTTTATTTAAATCTGGTAGTACATTAGACCCCGCCAACTTTAGACCGATTTCTGTACTACCAACATTTAGTAAAATTATTGAAAAATAATTTTAGATCAGATCTTAAGTTTCTTTAATATTAATAAATTGCCACATAAAATCAATTCAGTTTTACAAGGGTCGCTCTACAACTGACGCTGGAGTTGAGCTTATTAAACATATTTTTGGGCATGGGAGAATTCGGAGGATGCTTTGGGTATATTTTGTGACCTTTCCAAGGCCTTCGACTGTGTTCACCATGAGACATTAATCAGGAAGCTACAGTACTATGGTGTCAAGAACACAGCGCTTAAACTTATTATTTCATATTTAAGTAATAGAATGCAGAAAGTTATTATCAATGGTAAAAGTTCTTCCGGGTCACCTGTACTAATGGGTGTCCCTCAGGGCTCGATTCTCGGCCCATTCCTATTTCTAGTATATATTAATGACTTACCTTCTCTTGTAGGGGATAATCATGATATAGTATTATTTGCTGATGATACTTCCTTGATTTTTAAACTTAAACGTCAATCATTTAAATGTGACGAAGTGAATAATGCTATATCAAAATTAGTGCATTGGTTTAACGTTAATAATCTACATTTAAACGGAAATAAAACTAAATGTATTAAATTTACAACAACGAATGTTAAAATCTGGGTACCAATGTGTTTTAAATGGGAAGAACTGAGCCCTGTTGAATCCACTGATTTTCTTGGCATCAATCTCGACGCAAAGCTTCAGTGAAGCCTCCATATATCAAACTAGCAAGCAGACTATATATCCAAACTAGAAGTTCTGCAGCATATTCTGTAAAAAGGTTAGAAGTCTCACTAGTGTCGAGACAGCTAGATTAGTTTATTTCAGTTATTTCTATAGCATAATGTCTTATAGGATTTGCTATGGGAAATGCAGCTGATTCAGAAACTATTTTGTTTTACAGAAGAGAACCATTAGAGCTATTTACAACCTAAAACCGAGAGAGTCTCTTAGAGATAAATTTAAAGAAATAAATATATTAACTTTGGCCTCTCAGTATATTTACGAAAATTTAATGTATGTTCACAAAAACAAAAGTAGTTTTAGTAAAAAAAAGTGATATACATTCTGTAAACACTAGGAACAAACACAAGCTAGTGATACCAGTATCTCGACTCCACAGAGTCAGTAATTCATTCTTGGGGCAATGTATACGCTATTACAACAAGGTCCCGGAAAGTGTACAGGCTCTCTCTATTACCAAGTTTAAATGTTTTGTTAAGCTGAAACTGTATAAAAAGGATTATTATAGTATAAATGAATATATGATTGATAATAACCCCTGGGAATGAGGTGGTCGCTACCAAGCAGTTTCTAAAATAAATTTTGTACTTAAATAGTTTGTACAACCATTAATGTAAAACTTTAAAAAAAAAGGCCCGCTGGGTTTCTTGCTGGTTCTTCCCAGGACAGAGGTTTTTTTTTCGAACCAGTGGTAAAGTAAAAAATGACTTTCAATAAGAATTGCACATGTAATCTATATTGAATAAAAAATTATTCTATTCTATTCTATTCTACACTTCGCCCGCCGGTACGAGGCCGCCACTCGAGAACCTTTTTTCCCCATCGGTTGTCGGTTCTTCGAGCTATATGGCCGGCTCATTGCCACTTCACCTTACTAATCTGTTGGGCTATGTCGGTCACTCTGGTTCTACTGCGGATATCCTCATTTCTAAATTTATCACGCAGAGTAACCCTGAGCATAGCCCTCTCCGTAGCTCGCTGAGCGACCTTGAGCTTCCTCATACGGCCAGCAGTGAAGAACCACGTCTCAGTTCCATAGGAAATCACTGGCAACACGCACTGGTTGTACAGTCTCGTTTTCAAGGTTTGAGGTATACCTGACGAGAAGATGTGCCGTAATTTCCCGAACACTGCGCAGCCGAGTTGAATCCGTCGATTGACCTCTCGGTCGAAGTTGGACTTACCTAGTCGGACTATTTGTCCCAGGTAAATATACTCGTCAACAACTTCGAGCTTAGTGCTCCTAACGACTACCGGCATAGGTGTGATATGGACGTCATACATGATCTTTGTTTTGTCCATGTCCTATCGGTTGGAAGACACTATTGAGGTTATTGAGCATAGTGCTTAGGTCCTCCAACGATTTTGCTATAAGGACTATACCGTCGGCAAATCGAAGGTGAGTCATGTACTCGCCGTTGATGTTAATACCGTATCCGTTCCAGTCCAGTAGCTTGAAAACGTCTTCCAATGCAGCGGTAAAGCTTCTAAAGGACTTCAAGTACCGGTTTTCCATCCGCTTTCAGAAGCTCCGCCTTTGTAATTCCATCCTCGCCTGGGGCCTTGCCATTTTTAAGGTGCTGGAGAGCCATTTATTTGTATAGATATACTTAAATACATACAATAATAATAAAGAGTGAGATAAGTAACCAGTACCGTATAAAGGAGTGAGCAACTAAAGATTAGCCGCAGAACGGAGAGAACAATTACGAGAATCTCCCAGGTATTGAAATTTGGATTTCAGATACTCGCGAGCGCATGGATTGTTCAGAATTGTGATAAGGATGCAAGAATTTGGTCTTGAGGAAATTTTTGTTGTAGGTATGACTGTGCTTGGTACTCAACTGAGAAATTAAATGCACAGAACATGAATATAAACGACGAACATATCACCACACTTCAAACTAAACTGAGTTACGTGATCAGAAATTGATACAGTAGCACAATGAGGGGGAATAAGGCCATTTAATACTGCACCGTCCAACTACTCGCATTGCGTTATTTTCTCTGTGTGCTCCTGTAGGTGAACGCCGTGATTGTGCGCGTGCGTTGCGAGAAGCTTCAGCGCTCACGTTTACTTTGCTTTAATCGTCACGCTAGGATTGACAAAGATCGACATTTTCGTCGCAGCTACAATTATTGCTGCGTAATTTATTGTGTAGCTAGCATATATTTTTAAATAATATCGATCATTATGAGTTTAGTCATCGTCATCATCGGTAGCGAAGCCTCCATAAAAGCCGAGAAGCCGGGCTTGCCCTATCAAACTGCTCAATCAATAATATCAACTATTAAAATAACTCGTAAACTGTTTCAAACTATTTCACGCGGCAAAACTGCGCAATTAGTTTGACATAAAAATTAGACGTCTCTCTCGCACGCGTGGGCTTTTACCAGGCTTTCGAGAAGACGATCGCTCCCTTTCTAACGTGTGGTAAAATGTTCTATAATGAAATATAACTACGATTGTTTATATAGCAATTTGTACGTAGCGAAAAGCCCGGCTTTTGGTGTGAAGTTAGTCATTAGTCAAGTGCGGGCGATACCTTTACAAGTTCACTTCACATTTCAATGTTTACTCTGTGTGTTTACTTGAGCGAATAAATATTGCGAGTTGAAAATTTATGCTTTTTTATAGATTTTTAGTGAAAGTGGAGGATAGTAGTGTTCCTTGTGATAAATTGAAGTGTGTTAAAGTGCTAATCGGCGAGGAAAAGGTAAAATCAAAAAAGAGAAAAGGTAAATTTTTATAAAACTGCTAAAAACAACAAAACCATATCTTGGGCTTGCCCTGGTTTGGAGCCCTAGCTTCGCCACTGGTCATCATCTGCTTACCTAAGTCAATTACTGGCTGATATTCCTTACGGTGAATGACCTATGCAGTCTACACTTAGAGCATCATCATTCATCATCATCATTACAGCACTTCATAAGTATACCTATGAAAATAGGCCTCCCCCAAGGAATGCCAAAAAGCACGGTCCTGAGCCACCTGAATCTATCGACTTCCTGCATGTCTTACCAGGTCGTCACTCCATCTAGTAGGGGCACGCCTTACACTTCACCTGCCGGTATGAATCTCCCACTCGAAAACCTTTCTTCCCCATCGGTTGACGGTTCTTCGAGCTATATGGCCGGCCCATTGCCACTTCAGCTTACTGATGTGTTAGGCCATGTCAAAAGAAGTCCATGTTCAACTGTAGACTTATTCGGTCTGATAATGATGATGATGATGATAAGAAATTATTATTTGTATTTAAGCATCTTAAATGTACATATTATTACGAGTACGATTGTCCGTCAGCGGTCATGACCTATATCTGGATACGCTACAAAGCATTGGAAATTTGAACTTCCACAGCTTCAGCGATTGGAAATGATTCCGACGTGCATACAATGGCAATTTCACGCCATCGATCAAAGTGATAAGGCTAACGTCCGCTGATGTTTACCGGGTAGCGGTAAATGGGTGCTCCTGTTATTTATTTAAAGCAATATTCAGTTTTCAAATTTAATTTTATTCTCCTCAAAAACTTTGCAAAAAGAACGAATATATTTAAAAAATACAAAAAAAATATTAGAAAAAACACTGAGTTAAGCAGAGTTGCAGCTAAAGCTAATTACTGATATCGCAGACTGCAATTGGTCAGGGTAATGTATAGCTGAATCATGGGTTGAGGGTTCAAATATCGGCTAGAGCTATTTTTAAATTAAGACGTTTGATAAACGATTTTTTTTTTTAAATAAAGAGTTTTGAAATAAAAATTTCAATTATAGAGAGTCAGATAAAGTGAAGTCAAAAATAAAGAGCTTTCGGTAAAAGTATTTTTCTTTTCATATTTGTGAAGGTTCATACTACATCGTATGTAGAGTAGGACAAATGATTGCCGCGTTGTAATAAGGTCCTATCATCCTTTTTTTAATAGATACAGGCCAGTGTTTAACTACAATTCCACCAGGTATTAACCATTGATGAAGCCCTTAAAGGTAAATCGCACTATCTTAGTATAACAAAGGCCTATTCACTCTAGCCTTCGAGACACTCAGATTGAAATCGGACCGAAAGACAGACGCTAGCAAAATTTTCCACTCCTTACTTAAACTTTAACAGCCTGCTGAAAAAGAAAAAGAAGAAGAATTATGTTCCATTAGGATCATAGCCCAAGGAATCAGTGAGTTAAAGTGGCAATAGGCCGGCCATATAGCTCAGAAAACGGACAGTCGGAAAAGTTCTAGAGTAACAGCCTCGCTTTGGTAAGTGGTGTGTAGGACGGCCCCCCACTAGTTGAAATGAAAACCTGGTAAGACATGCAGGAAGTCGATGGATGCAGATAGCTCAGGCTCACTCGTTAATAAAGACTACTGACTTCCGCCAAGTTTAAAAACTTTATTAAACAGAGATTGTAAAAAAATGGTTATTATAATATTAAGAAATTTATGGATGATAATAACCCCTGGCAATGAGGTGATCACTACCAAGCTATTTCTAATTTGTTTTGTGTTGTTAATTATTGTGTAACTTTAATGATTTTAAGCTGTTCTTTTTTTTTTAAAGTCCCGCTGGGTTTTTTGCTGGTTCTTCTCAAGATAGAGATATTTTCCGGACCAGTGGTAAATAAAACATTTCAACAAGAGTGACTTTCAATAAGTATTATTTATAATCGACATTGAATAAAATAAAAATTCTTTGCTTATCATTTTCATTAAAAGTGGCAGAAACAAAAAGCAAAATCTATACAAATTAACTGTGAATGCTGGGAATGTTAACGGACTGGTTTTGATGCGGCCTGAAGTAAATACTCGTACTAATCAAAGTGATGGCACTAATCCGCCGGAAAGCCGGAGACCAGCATAATTGAAAAACACTAATAAAAGCTTCTGCGAAATTAAAGTATTTTATAAAGGTATGAATATGCGTTTTGTGCATTTAATTTTAACAGTAAATAATAAATAAAATAATCGTTTATTTCCGTATAAATTAAATTATACATAAAAAGTAAAACTAGTATAAATAATTAGTTCATAAATATTTATAAACATATATAAAATTAGATTATTACAAACGAACATATGATAATAGATCTGTAGAATAGTTAAATATTATCGTCCATTAAATTTGTTAAAACGCAGTTGATTTTTAAATAAATAAAAAAAAACACTAAAGTGATAATTTGCCATTGTGAGAGCGGAACGTGTACTAGTATACCATGTGTTACAGTTTTCCGACCCCCACACTCGGACTATCACTATGATTTTATCATAATATTTAACTTAACATACAATGAATAAAGGCCGATTCATTCGTGCAACCATATAATATATACATTTAAAAAGAAAGTGGTATGATAAATATATACTGAATATAAATTAGATATACATACAAAAAGAATGTGTATGTGTGTGCGTGCGTGCGCGCACGCGCTCTTGTGTGTGTATGCGTGTGTGTGTGTGTACAATAAGACGTTTATATACAAAAGCACTGACAACAAATCTAAATTAGCAATTACATTTTTTAATTTTTTAGATTTTCTAAATGTGCAACTTGATTTACCATCTAGGGCTTCATCACCACTTACCACCAGGTGGGATTGCTATCAAGCGCTGGCTTATAATAAGTAAAAAAGGTGGCCTTATCGCTAAACAGCGATCTAACTTATTCAAAGTCAAAACATTTTTATTCAAAATTGGCTTTTACAAAACACTTAACAAAAATTATAAAAAAAAGACAGATACTCACTAATAGACTATTTTTCATCCAATAGTTACGATATAAACTAAAAAAAATATATCAACATAAATCAAGAGAATCTGAGAAGAAATTGTCCAAGCTTTCATAAATTTTTAATTCTTTTTTTTTTCATTATAAAACATATATTTATCGCATTGGGTTGAAATTCTTAGAAGTTGTCATACTGTGATTAACTTAGAAAGAATGACAGACAATTACATGACTTTCTCGCATGAGATAAAGAAGATAATTTTTAGTAGATTTTTCAGTCTTTAGATAACAGCAATTATCCATAGAATGAAATACAACACAAACAATATAAAAATTACAGTTCTATTAATAAAATAGTTTTATTGTTTTACTTTTATGGATAACTTTAACCTGAAGATTGAATAATCGGCCCTTTATAAAATGATTCTTGCGTTATTGCTTCATTGAAAGCTTTGTCATTTTGTTTAAGTGGATGACGATTTTAATTTAGATTATCGCTACATGGAATGATCGAGAGAACAGATAAATTGCAGTAGGTCAATGGTGTAGTTGTCTAGTGTCTGCCCGGCTCCTCGAAATTGCTTTTCATACCTAGTGAGAATTCAATCAGGCTTCTACAACATAGCATTGATTGTAGCTCGTAATAAACTACTCGTAATAGATATTTTGATTAGTGAAATAAGCCACAATCTTTGCCCATGTAAGGTTTATCTCATGAAGTTGTAACAATTGCGTTAGAAAATTTCTAATTCAATTTGTGATTTAAATCAAGTGACTAAAGGTTAACTTTACAAAAAATGAGTGAAGTCGGTGCTAAGATACAGTCTATTGAAGAACTACAACTCCAACTTCGAGATATAAAATTATTTTGTTCGCTTTGTTCTTTGAAGTTGGCTTTTACTTTTTATTAAAAGTTTTTTTTAATCTTAAGAGTGGACTAAGGAATATCACAATCCCAATGTCGTCTAAATAGTTACATTAAAAACTTTATCCCCTATTTTTCCACCGTATTTTGTCATAATATCATCAAAATCATTCCACTCCTCGTTTTCTTGAAGTCAGATAAAACGTGTGTTACCTAGTTTGAAGAGCACCTCCCTCCTCACGCACTTACTACAAGTTATTTACTATACTGTTTATTATTATTATTTACAAAGAAAGGCACACCACTGTCCGTAATACGACGACGTTTCGCCTCTAAACGAGGCATCATCAGAAGAAATAGACTAGACGTAATATTTGAAATTGAGTCAATTATGTATAACGTTATTGAAACTTACATGGTTCTCACATACAGTCATACATTTTGATAAAGAAATGTGTCAAAGTTTTTGTAAACTGTTGTAATAGTGGCGAATGGTGTCCACTATTAACAGACTCAGTGGTCTAGGAGCGGAGGAATGAAACTATTTTTCTTGATATGCCTTACTATGTGCAGGCGAATGAAGGTGTTTATTTTAGTGAACCCTGCCTATATTTATATTCCCGGCTACATCCCTAGTTACCCAATAGCAATATCTCTTATTTATTTAGCCCTTAGAATTTCTACATTTTGACCAATGAAATTAATCAATTACAATATTATATACAACTATTATGTCGCGCTCCATTTGCCGGCGTAAGACTCGTGGATCGCTTCTCGTAGCTGCGTTGCTGGACGGGACTATATAAACGATGCAGTCCGACGCGCGCGTCACATTCCGCTTGCGCCGTCGCTCCCGAGCGGTCGTGTTGCAGGGTCCGCCTGACCGAGCACACCGTCCCCGTACTGGTCTTCTCCTCGGTCGGCACAGTTTCTTAGAATAGAACGTCGGTCCGTCCGTCCCTCCTCGGCGCCGCCGCCCCGTGCGGTTGCGTTGGCTGACCGCTCTTCCGTCCATGTACGGTTGGGTGCCCTCCACCTCCCGTCCTTGCACGGTCGAGTTTGCCCTCCCGCTCGGCTAGCACAGCCGCGCCCGTGCGGTTGTGCTTACTGTCTCGCCGTCGCCGTGTTTCCGTGCCCATGAATATGGGTTCGGCGACGGTGGGATCCGTCTCCGCCAGCCGCCCCCGTGCGGTTGTGTTGTGCGTCACGCGCCGTTGGACGGTGAGTGCCTGCCCTCCCTGTCCCCATCCGCCACGCCGCTGGCAGTCAGTTCTCGCATGCGATTCCACCACATTTCTCCAGCACCGTCGCACCTTGCGGCTGTGTTGGTTGATCCGCGCTTCTGTCCCCGGACGGTTGTGCCCCGCCTCTCCTCTCCCCGAGGAGGTCGTCTCAGATGCGACTGTACAGCCTTCAGGCTAATGTCGTTCCCAAGGTGGTGTTTAGTGGGTAGGCACTTCTTCAAAGTGAGTCCACATAACCACGCAGCCGGCTGCGTGGTATGCCAGAGCATTCACCTCCCTCCCCGCTACCGGAGGTGTCCTTGCATTGGGCGCAAAAAAAAAAACGCGCGCGCGACATTCCGCTTGCGCCGTCCCTCCCGAGCGGTCGTGTGCTTGCGGGGTCCGCTGCCGACCGAGCACCCGTCCCCGTACTGGTCTTCTCCTCGGTCGGCACAGTTTCAGAATAGAACGTCAGTCCCGTCCTGTCCTCGGCTGGCGCCGCCGCCCCGTGCGGTTGCGTTGGCTGACCGCTCTTCCGTCCATGCGGTTGGGTGCCTCCACACTCCGTCCTTGCACGGTCGAGTTTTGCCCTCGCTCTGGCTAGCACAGCCGCGCCCGTGCGGTTGTGTAGCTGTCTCGCCGTCGCCGTGTTCCGTGCCCATGAATATGGGTTCGGGCGACGGTGGGAGCCTCCCGTCTCCGCCAGCCGCCCCCGTGCGGTTGTGTTGTGCGTCCACTTACCGTTGGACGGTGAGTGCCTGCCCTCCCTGTCCCCATCCGCCACGCCGCTGGCATCAGTTCTCGCACATACGATTCCCACTCACATTTCTCCAGCACCGTCGCACTTTGCGGCTGTGTTGGTTGATCCGCCTTCTGTCCCCGGACGGTTGTGCCCCGCCTCTCCTCTCCCGAGGGGTCGTCTCAGATGCGACTGTACAGCCTTCGGGCTAAGTCGATCCCAAGGTGGTGTTTAGTGGTAGGCACTTCTTCAAAGTGAGTCCACATAACCACGCAGCCGGCTGCGTGGTATGCCAGGAGCATTCACCACCTCCCTCCCCGCTACCGGAGGGTGTCCTTGCATTGCAAAAAAAACGCGCGCGCGACATTCCGCTTGCGCCGTCCCTCCCGAGCGGTCGTGCTTTGCGGGGTCCGCTGCTGACCGAGCACCCGTCCCCGTACGGGTCTTCTCCTCGGTCGGCACAGTTTCAGAATAGAACGTCAGTCCCGTCCCGTCTCGGCTGGCGCCGCCGCCCCGTGCGGTGTTGGCTGACCGCTCTTCCGTCCATGTACGGTTGGGTGCCTCCACACTCCCGTCCTTGCACGGTCGAGTTTTGCCCTCCCGCTCGGCTAGCACAGCCGCGCCCGTGCGGTTGTGCTTGTCTCGCCGTCGCCGTGTTTCCGTGCCCATGAATATGGGTTCGGGCGACGGTGGAGCCTCCCGTCTCCGCCAGCCGCCCCCGTGCGGTTGTGTTGTGCGTCCGCACTTACCGTTGGACGGTGAGTGCCTGCCCTCCTGTCCCCATCCGCCACGCCGCTGGCAGTCAGTTCTCGCACATGCGATTCCCCACTCACATTTCTCCAGCACCGTCGCACTTTGCGGCTGTGTTGGTTGATCCGCGCTTCTGTCCCCGGACGGTTGTGCCCCACGCCTCTCCTCTCCCCGAGGAGGTCGTCCAGAATGACTGTACAGCCTTCGGCAAGTCGATCCCAAGGTGGTGTTTAGTGGTAGGCACTTCTTCAAAGTGAGTCCACATAACCACGCAGCTGCTGCGTGGTATGCCAGGAGCATTCACCACCTCCTCCCCTGCTACCGGAGGGTGTCCTTGCATTGACGCAAAAACGCGCGCGCGTAATTAGGAAATAAATGCTATCTTCAGACCTTCACCTTCTGTTCTGCGTTATGGTAGCAGCAGGGTAACATATTACTACCGTTTTGGGTTGATTAGCCTGGCTGCTACATCACTCTCCCCAGCGAAAGCGTACCGGAGGCTTGACGACTCGCCCATGGCTCGTAATTTTAAAATAGGTTTGATTTGGGTTGATGTAGGTGATGGGCTTTCAAGCTTCCTCGCTGGTGGTTGAGATGATGATGATGATGATGATGAATCCTCTGAAGTATCCTCGTTAATAACATAGGCAGGCTTAAGTCGGTCGATCGATATAATTGTAGATTTCCTTCCGGGTATTTGTAATTTAAAAGTCTTGCTATTTCGCTCTAATACTTTATACGGTGAATCGTAGGTAGGTTGAAATTGTTTCTTCAATGCGTCGTTTCTTACAAAAACTTGCTTGCATGTTTTCAAATCTTGATGAATGAATACTGATTTATTATTTCTGTGTGATGATGTGCGTTTCGACGATAAGACTTTGTTGATTGATTCTCGAAGTTGAGTTACAAAATCGTAATTCATTTCTTGATTATTTGAAGATGTTGAAGTGAAGAAGTCACACGAATCTTATGCAGCCATAGGTTAGCTGAGCGGCGCTAAGACTAGTATCTGCACGTGGTGTTGCTCGTAGTCCAAGTAGCACTGTAGGTAGCTCATCAATCCACTTTGTATGTTGAGATAAACGAGTTTTGAGTGCGGTCTTCAATGTACGATGCCATCGTTCGACTATTCCGTTTGATTGAGGATGGTATGCCGTTGTACGTGTTTTCTGTATTCCCATAGTTTGAAGAAGTTTGAGAAATAGGTTGCTTTCGAAGTTTCTTCCTTGATCCGTTGTGATGGTTTTAGGTGATCCGAAACAGGTAATCCAATTTTCATAAATTATCTTCGCGACGGATTCAGCTGATGTATCATCGGTAGGTATTTTCTGGCCATCTTGTTGTTCTGTCGATCATTGTTACGAGGTAACGATGTCCTTGCGGTGAAGTAGGTAATGGTCCAACGATGTCAACGTGCAGGTGTTCGAATCTCTCCGTAGGTGGAAATGAATCTAGGCTGCTTGATGTATGCCTTTGTACATTTTTTTGACATTGAATGCATTGCTTCGCCCAGTTGCCAACATCCACTTGTATTGAAGGCCAAAAGAATTTTCAAGTGATGAGTTTTCTGGTTGCTCTAACACCTGGATGACTGATGTTGTGCAGTGCATTGAAGACTTCGCGACGACATTCTTCTGGTAGGTATGGTCGCATGGTTGACGTTGATGCTTCGCAGTAAATGGTAGATGCGTCATTGGAATTAACGCTTGATGGTTAAGTTACTTTGCTTCGATAGATGTTTGATGTCGCTATCTCTGTCTTGTGCTTCGGCGATCTTGTGATAGTCGATTGATGTAGGGCACGTTACACTGTCGATTGGTATGCGACTGAGTGCGTCGGCGACTATGTTGTCCTTCCACTGATGTGACGTATGTCGGTCGTGAATTCGCTTATGAAAATGAGTTGTCTTGCTCGTCGTGGTGTTTCGATGATGATGGTTTCTTCTGAAGTACATATGTTAATGGCTTTTGGTCGGTAAAAACGATCAGATTTCGACCCTCGAACGTTTTTTTAAAGTGCTTGATAGCCATGTAGATAGCGAGTAACTCTCGGTCGAATGTACTGTAGTTACGTTGAGTATCGGAGAATTTCTTCGAAAAATAGCCAAGTGGTTGCCATTTCCCATTGATGTATTGTTGGAGTACAGCTCCTGCTGAGATCGGACGCATCGCTCAGAGATAGCAGGGTTGCTTCGTGTGATGGGTGAGCGAGCAAAGCTGCATTTTGGATCGCAACTTTACAAGCTTCAAATGCCTTCGTGGCTTCATCGTTCCATCTGATTGACGTTTTATCTTTTTTCTTCGTATTGTGAAGGTAAGCGTGAAGTGGTGCTTGGATTTCAGCGGCTTTAGGAATGTGTTCTCTGTAAAAATTAATCATCCCAAGAAAACGCCTTAGTTCTTCGATTGTTTTAGGTTTCGCATAATCGATGATTGCTCTGACTTTTTCAGTAGGCGGTTTGATTCCTTCCTTGCTGACGGTGAAACCAAGAAATTGAACTTCTTGTTGTCCAAATATGCATTTCGAAGGGTTGATTGTGATTCCATTGTCTTCCAATCGCTGTAGCACGGTCCGTAGGTGGGTTTCGTGCGTTTCTTTATCAGGGCTTGCAACAAGGAGATCATCAATGAATGCGAAAACGAAATCCAGTCCATGAAGTACTTCGTGTATGAATCTTTGAAAGGTTTGACCAGCGTTCTTCAGTCCTGGAGTCATTCTTGGGAATTCGAATAATCCCATTGGAGTAATTATTGCTGTCTTCTCTATGTCTTCATCGCGTACTTTTATTTGTTGATAAGCTCGGTTGAGATCGATGGTGGAGAATATAGTCTTGTCTGACAGTTGATGAGTGAAATCCTTGACTCGCGGTATTGGGTAGCGGTCAGAGTGGTAATAAATTCAGTCTTCTGTAATCTCCACAAACTCGTAATTCTCCATTCTTCTTCGGTACAACGTGATGGTGATGACCAAGGGCTTTTGCTTGACGGCATATTCCTTGCTCAATCATATTTTCGAATTCCTTGAACTTGCTCGTATCGGTGGTGCGATTGGACGTGCACGGCAATGAAGTGGTGGTCCATTGGTTTCTGAAATGCTCAACGTTGTGCTTCGGTGTTAATTTCATTGAAGTTATTCTTGTGATTCCAGGATATTCTTCAAGGATCTTGTGATACGATTGTTGAACGTCTATGCTTCTTATTGTGGGCTGATTGGTTGCTTGGACGAAAGACTGAGATGTAAGATTGGTTTTCCCGTCGATGATTCTTCGATTTTTGATGTCGACGATCAACTGGTGATGTTGAAGAAAATCAGCACCGATGATTGGTTTGCTGACTTTAGCGACGATAAATCTCCATTTGAATGGTCGGCGTAGGTTTAAATCTAGTTCCATTGTTTTTTCTCCATATGTAGGAATCACCGTATTGTTTGCTGCGTAGAGTTGAAAATCCAGTGGCTTCATCTTCTGTCTTTGACTCGGCGGTAAAACTGAGATATTCGCTCCGGTGTCGATAAGGAAGGTAAGCTTGCTTTTTTTATCGGTGACAAAAAGACGGTAGGACTTTTCTGTTACGCTGGATCCCGTCGCATCAAGCGTATTAGTTAGTTTTCCGACTTCATATTTTCATTTTTGAATGTACACGGTGTTGTGCATTTTCTTGCCTCGGAACCGAAACGTCGATGATAGTAGCAGTAAGGGGATCTTGTTCTTGAGCTTGTTCGACTTCACAGAGCGGTTGCGACGAAAAGTGATCTTCGGTGTTGCTGATTGCGCTGGTTGTACTGTTGCTGGTAACAGGTTTGATGCTGGGAAGCTTTGAGCGCGGCGACTTCGAATGATAGCTTCTAATTTCTTCGAGAAGAAACTGGCCTTATCTGGCTGGTATCATTGGCCTTGGTTGAAGTGCCTTCGATCATCGATATGTATGAGCTACTGTTGTTTTCGATCATCTTGTCTGCCAGTGCCAGTTCGTCGAGCTTCATCTGCGTGCTGAATGTTTCTCACTGCTAGTACCGATCGAACATGTGGAGGTAGGTGGTTTACCCACATGAGCCGTAGCGTCGAATCTGGGACTTTATCTCGCCCAAAGTCCGCATTCTGCGTGGAGTTGTGTAGGCTTCTGGTCTCCAAGTTCTATTTCTGATAGAAGTTTCTGTAGCTGGCGACTGTGGGATTCTTCATATGCAGAGATCAGACGATCCTTCAGCGAATTATACTGGTCGGATGCCGGTGGGTTATACAACAGGTCCGAAATATGTTCGATGTCTTGTTTCTCAAGTTGAGCGATCACCATCTGTGCTAGTTGCGCTTGATTCTTCTTTAAATCATTCGTTGCGGCTTCAAACTGACGAACCAAAGTCGGGGTTTATATCTCCAAAACGGTGGTATTCTCAACGATAGAGATATACTGGCGATTTCTTGTTCCTTGGCCGGGTATGATGTATACGCGTCGTTTCTTCGCTTCTCGCTCGCTCCATGACGTGACGATTACACTGATTTTATATATACTGAAGTCCTCCTTGATATTTTTCTACTACTATGCAGGGATCTTCCTTATCGGTGTTCGTAACGGGTCACCAATGTAATAGTGGCGAATGGTGTCCTATTAACAGACTCCAGTGGTCTAGGAGCGAAGGAATGAAACTATTTTTCTTGATATGCCTTACTATGTGCAGGCGAATGAAGGTGTTTATTTTAGTGAACCCTGCCTATATTTATATTCCCGGCTACATCCTAGTTACCAATAGCAATATCTCTTATTTATTTAGCCAATTAGAATTTCTACATTTTGACCAATGAAATTAATCAATTACAATATTATACACAACTATTATGTCGCGCTCCATTTGCCGGCGTAAGACTCGTGGATCGCTTCTCGTAGCTGCGTTGCTGGACGGGACTATATAAACGATGCAGTCGCGCGCGCGCGTAATCGGCGAGCGGTGGCGGCGTGGGACACATCTCCGGAACAGCAAGAAGAAGCGAAGCTGCGGCGTTGAAGAAACGGCTCGAAAATGGTCGACGGATTCATGAAGATAGCCGGCGTGTGAAGACGATGCGGCGCTGATGATATTTGCGGCTGTTTCTTGTTTCTATATTAGAACGTTAAATATATACGTCAAATTATCTCGCATCGATATGCAGTCCGCAGTATCTCAGTAGCCGGGGGTAATTAGGAAATAAATGTTTTCTTCAGACCTTCACCTTCTGCGTTATGGTAGCAGCAGGGTAACATTATTTACTACCGTTTTGGGTTGATTAGCCTGGCTGCTACACTGCACACACATATAATCGTACTATTTGACGTAGCAATGTGTTAAACTTTTTGTTTACTACGTTTGCGTTGCGTCGGCGGACGGTAAACATATAACTTGTAAGCTAAACGGGTTAGGTGCTTAATAATAATGATGTTTGTTTATGGGAAATATATGAGCATGTTGAACTTTTGACTAAAAATAAGGACGGACAAAATAAATCACTTATCGATAATAGTGAATATTCATTTATAAACGCTAACAGCTAATATATAAACAAATCTTAATCAAGGTTCAAATTACAACTAGCTAGTAGGCTGCTCCCTCACTCCCCCCCCCCCCACCCCGAACGGGTTCCCGCTTGACGTGGCGGGGCACTTAGTAGCCGCTTGGTCACCCGCGATGAACAAAGAGGAACCCACTTGGCTGGTTGACTGGCCCGTGGTGTGGGCCAGCTCGAGGTGGCCACTCCAGGTGGGCAGCGAACCCACTGGATGTGTTCTGGTGGGCTGCGGCGAGAGGTTATCCTCTCCCTACCGCTGCAGCGGGGTGGAGTCGCGAAGGAAGTGCGCGACTCTGGCGGGGCCACGTTGATGCGGTGGTGGGGGGACAGCGGGGGGAGAAGAGTGTCGGTATTGCAAGGCACCGCTCTTCCTAGCCTCCGCAGCCGAATATTTGCTGGCAGCGGAGCCATACACCAGATCCGTCGCTGGGGTCGGGAAAGCTAGTGCTTCCAAGTGCTCGTTTTTCTTGGCGTTTTCTCCGCGTATCAGACTCGGGGTAGTCCGTTACACAGTTGAAGTAAGGGGCCGTGGAGGAAGGCACGCCTTGTGTTCCTGGTGCGCCTTAACTAAGGAAGAAGGGGGGAGGAGAAGTCCTCCCCGAGGAGGAACTGCTATGAAGCGGCCGACGCTGGTGGGGCCGCGGATGTGTACGAAAGCGTTCCCGTGACCCTGTCAATAAGCGGCGAAGGTGGAATCCATGGGGTTTTAGTCGGTGCGAGTTCGACACAACCCGTCCTTGCCCCCGCGAGACGGCATTTCCCCATTAAAAAAAAGGGTGCTTCCTTACTAGATAGATAAACGACCTGGTAAGAAATGCAGGTGGCTCAGGAACTTATTTAATGGCGTTCCTTGGGTGACACCCACGTGCATTGGGCTTATAAAAGGCTGTTATGATGCGTTCGGATCGCAACTGAGGCCCTAATTGTCTTGCTTGACTAGAGGCAAGTTCCCAAGGCAGCACCTAATACCCCAAGTACCCTCGTGGTGCTCATTGGTATCATGATGTTTGGGGTCATCGCTCCAAGCCCCGTTTTTGGTAAAGGAACACCGCCTTGAAGGGAAGTACGAACGCTTCGGCAAAATCGTCTCCGAATGGGATTTGCCCTCTCTTGATCCCACTCTCTTTCTGGCCCAAAAAGAGGGTCAGCAGCCTCTTTCTGGGCCATTACAGATTCACTGAAGGTGGCTAAGGTCCTCCACGCCGAATTCCCACTCAGAATCGTCTAAACGACCGCTGGCAGGTATCCGGATTATCAGGATCGCCCGATCCCGTTCCCATGCTGGACATACCGCGAGATATGAGCGATGAGACATGTGTGTAAAGCTACAGTTCGATCCACCTCGATTCTTCGATTCGCCTTAACTGTGAGTTTAAAGAAAATTTGGGAGAAGATTTAAGCTTGTCAATTATGCAGAAGTCTAACATCTAACCTTATGGTTAGTCTAAGGTCAGTCTAAGGGTAAATCTAAGTCAAGCATATGATTCTTGATACTAACGAAGAAACTCGAAATACAGCAGCCGATATTAAAAAGTTCTCGTCGACCCTCTATTAGATAGAGTGGTGACCAGGTATAACATGCAGGGATAGCTACAAGTAACTCATAAACGTGCTTTGAATTAATCTACGGAAGAGGCCTATGTTCAGCAGTGGGCTTTTGGGCTGTAATGACGATGATAAAGACGTTTATGACTTTAGGGGGCTGCTTGTATACTTTCCTAAAATGTTATTTATTTTATTTTAGAGCAGCAAGGGTGACAATACCTAACCAAACTCAAACCCACTGTAGACTAAAAGATGGAATGCCACGTTATCAGCAAAAAAATTATCTGGTTCTTTACACTTACTAAACAAAAAATAGCAGTATTATTCTCTTCGTGCTGCAGCCATAATATAGATGCAATGTGGCTCATGGTTTGATTCATCATCATCATTACAGCTTATCAAAAGTTCACAGCTGAACATAGACCTCCTCCATAGATTGACTTATTGGTCGGGCTAATTGCTATAGTTGCCACGATTGTGAGCGGGTTGACAACCGCACTTTCTTGTTACTTTTATTGTTAACAGGAAGATGCTGCTACCCTTCTCCTGTTTTATTTGCCTCTGTCTCGATTGCAATACCTACGGGATATGGGGTTGGTGGATTCTTTAAAACTGCCATTAAACGGCACGGTATGTTTGATTATGATTTTAAAAAAGGTTTAATTTCATGCGTCTTTTCTTTATAGTTTATAATAAAAGTTAACTAAAATAAATTGTGAACAAAAAAGAAAATATTCATATTATTAATTATAACTCCTGAAATTAATGTCGTGATAAATAAATAAACGAGGAATTTGTTTGTGTATTCATTGCAGAAATTCGTAATGTGCTACAAAATGGAGCTTAAAAATTTATGATGAAGGTGTTATCGCATTGAACAGCAATTTGGCGAGATTTATGCACGACCGGACATTGGACTATCGATCGCTTTATCATGCCACGGCTGCTGCTGGCGTATGACGTGTGATGTAAGAACTTATATAATTGTAATGTACGATTATTTAAAAAAATATATATTAACTTTGGGTGCAATTTATTGCACAAGAAACAATAAAGTTTAATATGTGTAGTGCAACATATAGGCATTTATTAAAGAAATGGAACACAATTAATAAAGATCCACGTAGCAATAAAATGGTGTTCTTTACCTACTTAGCAGTTAGCTATCGCAGAGCCTTTCTCCTGCTCGTGCCACGCTTAGAGGCGAAATACGTGTCGTATTCTCGACATGGTTAGTCGTTACTGGTGAAGTGGTGCTTTTCAATCTAGGTAAGACACATTTTATTTTTATACGGATCGTGTGAAATTAAATTTTTACTTCTTTTATTATTTATGCAAACAATTACCACTTCTTTAATTCTTTAATATAATGGAGTTCCACAAAGTAGCCCTTGATTCTATTAATTGAAGATACGTTTACTTATTCTGGCCTACACTTGCTTTATGTAAAGTTTCTTCAATGATGACCATTAGAACACTAGACTCTTGTGTCTCCTACGTGCGATGGTCTACTTAGCATTTAGGCACTCTTTAGATCAGACAGTTATTATATTCGCTGCAGCAAATTTAGTTCGTTGTAATAGACAATATGTTTAAAAACTAGCATATTATGTGCTAGCATCAGAAAATTAATCACCTTATCTCATATTAAGACTGTATATTGGCCTGCTCGCTGGTAGCTTCAGAGGTGAACAAGGACAATAATAAAAATAGCTTGTGGTTTCCGAAACAATGTCGTTATAATTATTTTCTGTGCCAGATTTAAAAGATGCGTAGCTTTATTTGAATGAAATGTGAGTACAGTCAGCGTCAAAAGAAAGGTAGCAGTCAAGGTGATCAAATATTTTGAAACATCCAAAGTGATCAATAATATTTAACCATTCAAAGTAGGCAAATTCTTGTGATTACCAATCTTGTTCAAATATATCGAAATATATACAACGTCAAATATATGGTTTCAGTCAAAGCAACCTTAATACAGTAACAAACAAAACGTCAATGGTAGCGAAGTACTCAAAAATGCGGGACACAACAGGAAAAATAACTTTATCTTAATACGATAGGGTGCAATTTATTTTGCGCTAAGTTTTATTATAAAAAAATATACAATATAATTCACACTAAATTATCAATGTTCCTTTTAATGCAACTCAGTATTATTATTTCGCTTACTCTTATTTTATGCATGACGTCATTGACATGTTTTGTTCGGTTTATATTTTTATAAAACTATTTATGATGTTAATGTAAATTAAATTATTGGATCTCAGTATTGTAATTGGTAGCTTTCCCGTGGCTTTATTCGCTTGTATTAGTATAAAATAAAAATCATACAGGCTGTTTGTGAAACGCTCCCGAAAACGAAGACAGACGATAGTACTAACAATACCTTTGATGATGGGTCAGAAAGAAAATCGATCCCTGGGGAAAAAAAGTAATCTTTTCACAACGTTTTATTAGCTTTATTCACGCTCCATCATGTTAGTACAGCTAAATGAAACGATAATTTCATTTTAAAAAAAACCATGAAAATACTTAAACATAAAACCAGCATTGGAATTACAATCAGCTGACTAGGGGTCAATATACGCGCGGACGCCAATTTCGCGCGGACCGCAGCTAGCGATCGTACCACAATACCTAATAATTTACAACACTTGTCTAAATATCTAACCTACCCACTTTAATTCGAATTCACAGGTTAAATAAACCAAATACCTGGTTCGATTCCCCGCTAATGAAAAAATTACTTAAATGAAGTGTTGACAAGGATAGAGCCATGCTTTTTTATATATCGTGTAGGTATGTTTATTATTCTGATGTACTAAGTTATTTAATTTTAATTTAATTAATTTTTTTATAGGATAGGGTGACAAAGGGCACACAGTCCACCTGATGGTAAGTGGTTGCTGTGACCCATAGACATCTACATCTATCTTCAATAAAGAATCAAAATGCAGATGCGTTGTCACCCGTGAGACTAAGATGGAATGCCTCTTTTCCAGTAAATGGGTCTCCGGTTCTCTACACTGACCATACGAAACACAGCAGTGTTAAGCTGCTATTTTATGCTGGTATTCTGTGAGAGCGTAGTGCTTCGGTCGAGCCGACCCATTCGTGCTACAACTATACTACTAATATAGCTGCAGCATGGCTCTACCACGTTAATTTAAAAATTAATTCTTTTACTTTATTTTAATTGACTTTCCGTATTTAATCCGACCAATACTTTGAATTTAAAAAGACGTACGTCAAAACTACGCCCCGTGTAGTGGCGGGTAAGAATATCCAATAACCCATATCTTCCCGTGGGTGTCGTAAGAGGCGACAGAGGGAAACTGAGGTAGAAGATGGGCAGCATCATCTTTCTGATAAAAGTAAAAGCAATAAAAAACTGCGGTTGCCAACCCGCTCGCCAAGCGTGGCAACTATAGCAATATACCCCCCATGAGCTACGATACTAATAAATGGCCCCCAGTCTCCGGCGGCCCCGCTATTCCTGGCTACGGTGGAGAACATGGTAATGGCGAAGCAGGGGGTGCTAAGAATCTCCGGTGGAGGTTCGGTTGCAACCTACGACGACGTGACATGGCAACTTATAACGCACGCACCCTGAGGACTGAAGAGAAGATCCTGGAGCTGGAAGAAGAGATTGACAAGTTGCGCTAGCATATTATAGGATTAACCAAGATCCGAAGAGATGGGGAGGACACGGTAATCCTCGAATCCGGCAACTTGTTCTATCACCGGAAGGCGACCGTCTATCCCACGGAGGTGTCGGATTTATCGTCCATAAGTCTCGTTAACAACTTTGTAAAGATTGCGAGTGTGTCGACGAGGGTTGCGTACCTTATACTCAGAATCACCAAACGGTATTCGCTGAAGGTTACTACCTTACTAGGCGCCAACGGCAGTCTACTGGAGGACAAGGGCAGTGCACGTGACCCTCATCATGGCCAAGGCGATGGTAGTTTCACTCAAAGTGACGTCCGTACCTCGCCTCGAGTTGCAAGCAGCCGTGATAGGAGGTCGCGCCGCCGTCATCCAAGAGCAACGCGTGAAGCCAAGCCGTCACCTATTGGGCTGACAGCAAGACAGTGCTGACGTGGATCAAGGGGTCATTACGGTACATTACGCACCAAATTGGCACATCCCAATGAGGAGGTGGAGGAAATGTATGAGGATATCTAGAGCCATGCAATCCTCCAAAACCCACTATACGGAGTTAATGGGAGACTTCAACGCAAAATTAGTCACAAGAGACGGTGAGCTGAAGTAGGAAATTCAGATTGAAACGGAACCAGGGGCCAGCAGCTGGCCGACATCATGAAGAAAGAGGGACTCTTTGTGATGAACTCTTTCTTCCAGAAGCGGCCCCTCAGAAAGTGGACCTGGTCGAGCCCCGACGGTTCAACAAAAATGAGATTGACTTCATTATGACAACCAGACGACAACTGTTCAGTGATGTCTCAGTGATCGCGAGGGTGAAAACTACCAGCGATCACCGAATGGTGAGAGGCACACTGAACCTAAACTTTAAGTTGGAGAGGTCATCTAATGCAGTCAACACTCCGTCCCCGTCGTTCTCTAATTCAAAGTCCCGAAACCTTTCCGCTCGAGTTACAAAACGTTTTCAGTGCTTAGAAGATTGCAATGCAGTGGACGATATGAATGACAAGCTCGTGGAAACTGTCTATGAGGATGGAATTACAGCGGAGCTTCTGAAAGCGGGTGGAAAACCGGTACTTGAAGTCCTTCAGAAGCACTTTAATTCCGTCCTCCATGGTGGCACTACTCCGGCGGCGTAAAGCAGAAGTGCTTGCTCTTCAAAAGGCGACAACGCTCTCTTGAAGAACTACAGACCGATTTCCTTCTGAGCCGCGTCGACGTGCTGTTTTCGAGTCATTACGAATCGTCTCGCACGCAGACTCGACGACTTCAGCCTCGAACAAGCCGGTTTCGAAGGCTTTAGCACCATAGACCATACATACCCTTCGGCAAATTGTACAGAAGACCGAAGAGTACAATTTGCCACTTTGTCTGCGTATGTGAACTTTGAAAGCCTTTGATTCCATCGAAATTTGGGCGGTGCTGCAGTCCATTCAGCGGTGCCAAGTGGACTGTCGGTATATCGAAGTGCTGAAGTGTTTGTACAGTAGGGCTACAATGGCTATCCGAGTACAGAACCAGAGTACGAAACCTATCTAACTGCAGAGGTGTAAGACAGGGTGACGTAATATCCCCGAAACTCTTCACCGCTGCGCTGGAAGACGTTTTCAAGCTACTGGATTGAAACGATACGGTATTAACGTCAATGGCGAGTTTATCACTCACCTTCGGTTTGCCGACGATATAGTCCTTATGGCAGAATCGCTGGAGGACCTAAGCACTATGCTCAATGACCTCAATAGTGCCTCCCAACGGATAGGTCTTAAGATGAACATGGACAAAACAAAGATCATGTTTAATGTCCATGTAACACCTATGCCGGTAGTTGTTGGGAGGACTAAGCTAGAAGTTGTTGACGAATAAGTTTACCTGGGACAACTAGTCCGACTAGGTAAGTCCAACTTTGACCGAGAGGTCAATTGACGGATTCAACTCGGCTGGGCAGCGTTCGGGATGATACGATACATCTTCTCGTTAGACAAACCTTAAAACTAGATTATACAACTAGTGCGTGGTGCCAGTGATTACCTATGAATCTGAAACGTGTTCCTTCACTGCTGGCCGTATGAGGAAGCTCAAAGTCGCTCAGCGAGCTATGGAGAGGGCTATGCTCGGTGTTTCTCTGTGTGATAGACTTAAAACGAGGATATCCAAAGTACAACTAGAGTAACCGACATAGCCCAAAGAATTAGTATGCTGAAGTTGCAATGGGCCGGCTATATAGCTCGAAGAACCGACAACCGCTGGGGAAGAAATGTTCTCAGTTGCAGCCTCGTACCGGCAGGCGAAGTGTAGGTGTCCCCACTAGATGGGTGACGACCTGGTAAGACATGCAGGAAGTCAATGGATGCAGGTGGCTCGGGACCGTGCTTTGTGACATTCCGTGGGGATGCCTATGTTCAGCAGTGGACTTGTGAAGGGCTGTTATGATGATGATGACGTCAAAACTATTAAAATTACTTGCAAGTTTTATATTGATTGCCGCCACTAATTCTTATGTCGCCGGCAAACAAATCTTAGGAGGTAAATTTCGGTGGAACATGGCAGCGTTGCCAACACAAATTTGTCAAATTCCCTTTAATTTTATTTTTAGAAATGAAACAAGTTTCAACTAATTAAATGATACACAAATGTTGCCTAAATAAAATGTGGTGCAATGAAGACAATTAAAAAGGAGTTATTCGATATTCATAAGCAACCTAACAAAATGTTAAGATAAGTATTTAGATTTCTTGAAAAATGTTCTGACTTGGCCTGGCTATCGATTTTCAAAACCCGCATTTTCCCTGCATAATACTAATCCCCATAAAATCCCCAACTATTTTTAAATTCCCCGTAATTTGAAATTCCCACATGTTGTAAACGCTGACATGTATAAATTCCACAGCGCGAGGCGACACGAGTCGGCTGGGCGGCGGCAGCGCGTGTGTGAAAGGGAAGGGTAGAGTGAGTAGTAATTACCTAATGCATTGTTTCGTATCGATCTAGATAAGAGTTCGGCGTCCGCGAGAATATTGACCCTATTGTCAGCTGATTTTATTTTAAGTTTCACTGCTGTTTTTATGTTTAAGTATTTTCATGATTTTTTTTTAATAAAATTATCGTTTCATTTAGCTTTACTAATATGATGGAGCGTGAATAAAGCTAATAAAACGTTGTGAAAAGATGTTTTTTTTTCCTCGGGATCGATTTTTTTTCTGACCCATTAAAGTAAAGTTATCGTTAATACTTTCGTTTGTCTTCGTTTTCGTTTTCACTAACACTCGGTATATTATTATGTTATTGCAAAACTCTAAACATTTTGTGACGATAATTGATTTGGGTTTTTGGAACAACTATCGATACCCATCCAAAAAGACGACACGACAAGGAAAATAAGTTTATTTGTGGGATTTTCTATAAGTCAAAAAGAAAGATCAAAGAAATTAAATAATTTTCAATCCTTTATGAAGCAAAGCGAAACTTAACCATCTTCGTCCGTATGTGGCTCTCCAAGTAGAAAATACTATTAAAAAAAATTGTATTAAAATTAGATTTAAGGATTTTTTAGTATAACAAAGTTGTGTATTTCACCCATTTAATCTCTACTATACATGTCAATCTGGAATTAGCTTCGTATTTGTATTGACTAATGGCACTTATGTAAAAATCGATCAGCGTTATAAAGTTCGAACGACAGATTGGGAGATGGCGCTTGTCTCGTAATTACTGCCACAAATATAACCAGAGTTTGGGTGATCACTACTGATACAGATTATCAGATTCAAATGATTATATTAAGTTATTAATTAATTAACAAGTAAAAATTCATAAATTAGCCTCAGCTGGTAGTTAAATTTTACACCTCGACTTAGTAGTCAAGTACTATGCTCACTAAGTCACGCCGTTGTCTGACGACCCGTATCGCAGTGGTTAAGCGTTAGGTTGTCGCGCTTCAGGACCGTGGGTTCGAATCTTGAACGAAACAAGGGTTTCTATGACATACAAATAATTGTTCCGAGTCTGGATGTTTATCCATGTGAATTCATGTATGAAAATCGCCTTCACGATACAGAAGACAATCTACTGTGGGATAATGTTTTTTTAAACTGAAAAAATATCATTACTTTTGTAAATACAACATATTATATTATATGGTACACATTTTTACGTGGTAGAGCCATGCTGCAGCTATATTTATAATATAGTTGTAGCACGAATGGGTTGGCTCGACCGGGGAAAGACCACGCTCTCACAGAATACCAGCGTAAAATAGCAGCTTAATGCTTCTGTGTTTCGTATGGTGAGTGTAGAGAACCGGAGACCCTTTTTACTGGAAAAGAGGCATTCCATCTTAGTCCTGAAGGCTGACAACGCATCTGCATTTTGATTCACAAACGCGGATAGATGTAGATGTCTATGGGCCACAGCAACCACTTACCATCAGGTGGACTGTATGCTCGTTTGTCACCCTATTTCTATAAAAAAAAAACAGATTACGAATTACCTATATAAGATTTTGAATTCGAAATCTTAAATATTATGCAATCTTCATGAAATCGAAGAGGAATATATAAATAAAATTGATATCTGTCGGCAATATTAAAATAAATGGCTTCGATTAAGCTCAGGGAATTATTTACATACGATTAAAACAAAAACAACCATTTTAAAAATGTTTGTCTGTCTAACCGTTTGTCTGACTGTTTAGCTATCTGTCTGACTATCTGTCTGTCAGGGCTAATCTTTGATATGGCTTAACTCATTGTGATAAAACTTTACGAACAGATAGAGAGTAATACCAAGAGAGACCTAGGCTGTATTTTATCCGACAAACTTGAAGAAACATTCATAAGTACAACATACATCACATTAATAAATGCCATCCAGATGAAACTGTGACATTTAGCTAGTTATGAATATTAATATTAATTTAATATTTAAAACCAAACTCATTTTATCACTATGTAGTAATAACCTCTTGGTAGAGAGTAATTGTGTTCTGTGGAGTAATTGTGTTCAGTGAACTAGGCATATCCGTAAGTTGACTTTTGTTCACCATGCTTTTTAGATTTCTGTTACATAGGTTTAATTCTAATGATAATTTTGTTTTTAGAGAAATACTGTATATCGTTGGATTGAGCGATGGCATCTCCAAAATCACGTAACGACAGGACGCCCACGTCGAACCAGCGTCGAAGAAGATAAATTAAAACTTCGAAAATGTCATTTTTATAGATGAAATAGTATTTTGCTCATCTGCTTGTGGTCGTTTATCTTAGATGGATTATGGAGAATTAATAACACCAGATACGATGAGAGAAATATAATAACTAATAACAGAAGTGGCCGAATCACTTTGGGTTTAGGTGCCAAGATGGTCCGGGAGAACTGATCGAGGTTGGTGGCAGATTAAAATGGCAACAATATAAGGAAATCATTGAGGAAGTTCTACTGCCAACAGCCAGATTATTTTATCCGAATGAGTATGAAAAAATTGTATTCATTCAAGATAACAGCACTGTCCACAACTGCAGGATATGACAAAATAATTTAAGCGAAAATAAGAACTTCGAGCGAATCACTTTTCCTGCTCACAGTCCGGACTTAAATCCAATAGAAAACTTGTGGGGAAAATGATACAACTTTGGGATAATACTGAAATAAGGTCTATCGAAAATTTAAGGCGACATGTTCTAAAAACATGGGAATCCATGAGAGGAAGTAATTTTTGTTACAATACGGTGCAATCAACGCGGCAACGGCTTAGTGACGTAAATGATGCTGAAGGAGGATATACTCGTTTCTGATTTTACTTTATTTATACATTGTGTTATAATTTACTTTCAATATATCTCAAATAAAATAAAATACCGTTAAATTATTTTAATTGTCAGATTTCAATGCGAAAAAGAATTCGTTGGATTTTATCAAATTATTTCATTTTTTACTCGTGGGGGAGGCCTATGCTCAGCAGTGAACTTTTGATAGGCAGTAACAATTTCAATAAAGTCCATGTAACATCTATGCCGTTAGTTAATGGTGTTCCCATTAACTACGCTACGCTGAAGTTATTGACGAATATGTTTCTTCATTCTTCTTTCAACTTCGAACGAGAGGTCATTCGACAGATCTTTGTAGGGCAGACGACACATCTTTTCGTTTTTATCTTTTAATATTTTTGGGGATGAGTCGCTCGCGTTCGTAGGCTTTGACCACCTAATCCTAGGCCCACCCTACACGTGTCCCCCGGGTGGTGCTAAACAAGCGACAAAGCCGAAAGAACAGACTTGGCTCCTCGCCGTGTGTTAGCGGCGTAAAAAATACCAAAAACTACTTTCGCAGCATGAGGCACAAAAGAAAAGAAATGGCCCCGAGTTCCCGTCGCCCCTTTAATGGGGCAGGGCTGCGAAGAATCTCCGGGAGGAAAACCGGTGACGAGGTTCACCACCCGTCACGTTCTGTCTCCCGGAGGGGCGAAAAGTGGATTGCGGAAGCCCGTCTGGATATACTGAATGTATGTGGAGAAATGAATGATAAGATGGATGAAGTATGCGATATGATGTATGTATGATAGAGGAATAGATGTGCTATGTGTAAATGAGACGAAACGGAAGGGAAAGGATGCCACAACACATGTCATGTATACCGCGTACTGGTCTGGTGTAGACGAGACAGAGCGGGCATGCCAGGGAGTCGGTATCATCCTTTCAGAAAGAATGGGTCATTGTGTGAAAGAGCATGTTTCAATAAGAATGAAAATAAAATTAAAATTAATCATTTATCTTTCTGACAATGTGCTTTTTATATCACTTATATGTACAATATGATTGCTAGATACGATTTCATGCGACAAATCGTTGGAATCTTAATTTTTAGGCCTTAGTAGAACATAGCGGCGCGCTTAGCGCTTACGGCATGCAATAACAATTTCATTGGTGCCAGCGGGGATCGAACACGGGTCGCTTGCGTACTGTGAAATTTACAACGAGTTGTTTAGTCATGATTATTTGGATCTACATGCCTATCTTAAGGTATAGGCGTACCTATACCCTTGTGACCGGAATACAGAAGTACTGCTATTTGGCAACAGAGACAGGAGTCCATCTGACAGAAATAGAATATAAATAGACAGAAATAGAGTCATAGTACATAGGTTAATCATACATTTTTATTTTTTATTTTATTCTTTTTGGAAAACTTACAGCTAACATTAACAATAAATAAATGAATAACAACTAGACTAGACTAGAATAACAACCATTTAAAAGTTTTCGCCTATAACCAATATGAACTTAAAAACAATAATTCTAGTCGGTAAAAGATAAATATCGATTAAGACACATACAGAAAATTAACAAAATTAAACAGAAGAACAAAAGAATTTTTTCGCTAAAATATTTTTGATTCGAGAAACACTGGTATTAAACAGATCCAAGTCAACACTGTTGGATATGTCATTATAAGTTCTGTGTGCTTGTATCATAAAATAATTTTGTCTGTATTTATTCTATCTTTATTTTGTTGTATTTATTCCGTGCGGCACGTGGAGTAAACGAGGCGTTCTTAATAGGGTAGCTCTTTTGTAAAGCCTTCACTTAATCAGTAGCTCCGGACAGTCAACATTACCATTTGCCAATTTAAAAAGATTAATCATATCTGCTATGCGCCTACGTTCGTGTGGAGGCAAAATGTGAATTTTTTTACATCGCAAAATGTAGTTCATCAGTGTAAAATTGCAAAAAACGTAGATAACGCTTTTGTAGTTGCTCAATCCTATATATATCTAAATGTTATAATTTGGGTTCCACATTTGAGAGGCGTACTTAAATGGCTGTGAACAAGAGCGTAAATTATGTTATATGTTTTAATATTATGAAAATCGTGTAAAATCTCAAAACGAATCCAAGTGCTCTATTGTTTTTTTAGTGATATTGTTATATTTGCATCAAAGAGTAATTTAGAATCGAAAAATACACCAAGATCCTTTATTGATTGTAACTTCTATACTAGTGTCTTGTAATTTGTAGTGATAGAGAGGAATTGGGGTTACGGGTAAAAGTAAGGATAAAACACTTGGACACATTCTGGTTTGTTTAAGCGTGATCAATATCGTTAAAGTTCATTGAGATCACGCTACAGGCCTGTAAAAAGCAGTCAGAAATATTTGTGATGGGACATAAAATTTTCATGTCATCAGCATAAAGGATTATTTTGGAGTAAGTGAAACAGGAACCTTTATAATTTATAAAAATCGTAAAAAGCAATGGACTTAATAGCGATCCCTGCGGTATACCTGAAGGGATTTGCACAGTTGCTGACGTATAACCATTGAGTACTAATGTCTAAAAACGATTGTCAATATAAGACTTAAACCACCTAAACAGATCGCCGCTGATACCTACTTCGAGTAGTTTGCTGAGAAGTATAACGTGATCTAAACGGTCGAACGCTTGACTGTAATCAGTGTAGATTTTTGGACCTTTTTATGGATGGGGTAATAAATGATTTCCAAATAAGAGGTACTATTCCTTCCTTAAGAGAACGTCTGTATATTATTGTTAACGGTATAGTCAAGCTTTTAGCACACTTACTTATAACAATGGATAGTATACCATCTCGATCTGCAGATTTATAAAGGTCAATAGAATTTAAAAGCTTAAAGACTTCAGTTTCGCTAACTTGTATCGAGTTTATACCCGACAGTATGTGATCGCCAATTATCGGTTTCGTATCGGGTGTCATAGTTACTGGAATTTGGTGAAAATTACTATAGGAAAATCATTAAACATATTACAAATAATATCCCTTGGCCTGATAATATGTGTCCATATTTCATTATAGATGGACAAGCGTTTGACGCTTTTTTATATTTCACGAAGGACCAGAAGGTCGTTGGCGATTTATTTATGCCGAGTTCTATCTTTGCTATACAATTGTTGAATATTTCGGATTATAATTGTTTAGCGCGATTACGCAATATTAAAAAAGAGTCAAAGTCTGACAAACTGCCATATTTTTTTATAATTGGTGTGATATTTAAACTTTTCCTTTAAATTTTTTATAAGAGGGGTTTTATACCAGGAGGGATATTTAGAAGAAGATTTTACTACTTTTGTTGGTATGTAAATGCCGCACAAGTTGTTTAATCGAGTGTACAATAGTGACAATGCATCGTCCACTGTGCCCTTAAAAATATCGTAAGATCATGTCACATTATCAAACTCGTAATATAGAGGAGAAATCACAATGGTACATAAACTTAGTCCTTGGCTGGACTGGTAAAGTGGGTACTGACAAAGTCCGCTAAAACACTAAGAGCCACATGATGAGAGTCTTCAGGCACTTAAGGGTCGGTACATTTGTTGCGGATAAGTGATTATTACAAAAGATTAAGTCGAGTATTCTGTTGTTAACATTGGTATGAGAGTTATATTGCTGTAGATTACACGTATTTAAGGTATCAAAAATCGGACTGAACGGACCCCCATCATCATCAAGAGTCCAAGATATATTTGGCAGATTAAAATCTCCCAAAATAACGAAAGCATCAGTTAGATTGGTCGTTACTATGTCGTATAATTTTGTATAAAAACAAGCTAACTGTAGATAATGAGTTACCCAGAATTTGTCTGCATAAGAAAATCGTACAAATAATATGCTCAGCGTTTCGGTTTAGAACGCCGAAGAGTTAACGATACCCATATGTCTTCGGCAGAAGAACTCATTCGACCTGCTCCACTGCAAGCTCACGCCTAACAGCAATAAGACACCACCTCCCAACGTTTGATTTATAACACTGTAGTTTCTATCACGCCCAAACAGCATAACGGTCATCAAAGAGCTCGTTATTACAAAAGTCATCGTTAAGCCACGTCTCCGTGAAGAATGTAACATCATAATCGTTAATACATACATTTTCAGAAAATTTGATGCCTTTGTTCGCAGACCACGTACATTTTGATAGTAATTTCAACAGCCGTCATTAAAATCATACAAAAACACGGAAATAGCGCCGAAAATAACATACCATAACATAAAATGAAATGAATTGAAATGAATGAAATGTGGTAAATAAATAATATTAATAAAAAGTATATGGATGTGTTTAACTACAGCAAATAACAGCGGTAATTTGTTGAATCTAGCAATCGTTAAAGAAATAAGATGCATCATTTGTAGTATATATATGAACGAAGAAATATTGATTATTTATACAACAGTAAAATACCGCAAGAAGTAATTTAAGATTTGTCAAGCTAAACGCTATCTTAACTAATATCACATATGGTGTAAGGAAGAAATAAAATGACCGAGCAGCTTATTAAGCCAAGACAACAGAACAACAACGTGTACCGTCAGCGATAAAATAAATAAATAGAATAAACTTAACGTACCAGTGTTTCTCAAACTTGTTTCACAAATTGATATAGAAATAATCAAATTTATATTCAGAAAACTTTAAATCTGCTTCCTGTTTTATTGTATATGTAGGAGATGTCGCATCTTTTTCATTAGAATTGTACAGATTTTACCCATCTATAAGAAAAGTTTTCCCTAGCAAGAGCTTTTGCCTTATTAAGTAGCTGTTTATTCTCAAACCAAGGTGGCATTGATGAAGATCTTGCCATCACTGCTCAATCCTAAATCCGCAGCAGTTAAAGATTTACATTTTAGCAGCAGCTATAAAATTATTCTCAGGTAACGGGTGGAGTGACACAATGCTGTTTTGCTATTTTTATTATTACGCTGAGGTACTCTTGCGACGTAGTCGATTTGTCTGGGAACTTCGTAACCTATTTTACTACCAATATTGGAAATAATAAAAAGATTTTGGCGAGGTTACAGGAACGCCTTTGATCTCCACGTTTTCCGGCGTGATCTTTGCTGATTTTCGGGTACAGCAGCCTCACATCTCCAATCGATGTTCAACACGTACAACATCATCTTTAGTTTTTAAAGAGACTGAATTTCGTGATCGATCTCGGTCAGTTTGTTAGTGAGTCCTCAACCAAGAAGCATACACATGGCTCAAGGAGTTTTAAACGTCCATCATTTCACTCTTCATAACCTTAAGATCTGAAAGGTCAGCCTGGATAGTCTTGACACTTGCAATTAACTGTGGTAATGACGATATTTGTTTGGTAATCTTACTAAGTTCAAGACGAATATTCTCCAGATCACCGTGAGACGGTACTTTGTAATGTTTTCGGAAGAAAGATTGGGACTCGCAGTTCCTGCCTTACAGGTATTGCATTTCCATGTAGCTTTCTGTCCCCAAGTTTGCGATATCCTGCTCTGTTATTCCTGCACATGAGAAATCGAAATGGTGGCCACATCGTACACTGCACACAATCCCTGGCTTCACTATTACACCGGTGACACATAAACATGTTGGATAAGATAAAGTTTGAGAAACCTGACTACAAAACAATAACGATTGACTGGCAAAAGCGCAATGGTTTGTTGTGGTGTTTACGTCTACCGACATGACAAAATTACGGTAATATTTTGGTATGCGGTAGCTCACTATATAGTTTGAGAAATTGACCCGTTGAGATAGCTACATGATTCACGAAAAGACAAAAACTCATGGAATTTATCTTTGTAATTTATTCTTCATATGACCGAAATTTAAAATATTAGTCTCCATATGCATAATTTTAATATCCAGTTATATAAAGAGAGATATAGGAGATAGACAACATATTATATACACAGGAAGCATAAATTACAGGAGCCTATTATAGCGTGCATCCAGCGTGGTTCATTAAACACAAGGCGTTATTGCATCAAACCTAATTAAGGCCTAGAAATTGGTTTACCGTCGGCTCGCCGTCACCGTTACATACGAGTAGGCGCACATAATATTATAATAGCGTTAGCGACAAATTATTATAGATGAATATTCGAGTTTCCTCCTCAAAGGCTAAGTATAGCCATTCAGAGAGGAAACGTAGACAGCGTTCTTGGCACTATACTGTGGGGAGTAGGACAGTATGATAATTGAAGTTTAGTTTTTTCATTATGTAAATAAATATTGCAAATATTATTGATGCTACTAAATTACTTCATAATATGTAAATAAATATAAAGTTACTGTTGACCTATAAACAATTTATTAAGTGAGCTTATTATAATAGACCATATTTGGAATTGCTATGCAGTGGCGGCATAAGATATAATCACAAACATATCTATCTGAGTGCGATGGACGGGTTTGTTCTGGTCTTGGTTTATGTTGTGGTGCTAAGGTGATAGTGAATCCAGAATTTGTGAGTGACTGTTGTCATTTTATAAATACTCTTTTATTTGTATAGATTTTACCGTCGATAGCTGTTTTTGATGTTGTTTATTTTCAACAACATAGGTACGACAAAATTTTGTTATTAGATTTACTTTTATGTGTTCTCATGTAAGTGGCGTATATAATGTCTTTATGAGAATAAATGTCTTTAAACCTAAACCCAAGATCCATTCCTCACCACTGTTTTTTTGTTATAAATTTGAATTAACAAAGGTAACAACAGTATGTAAGAAGTTTTATAAAAAAGCTTACAGTCTGTAGTACTGATGGTGAAGTGGCTACTGCAGTCTATGGACACCTGCGCCATCTTCATACAAAGCCTGGAGATGCGTTGTTACTACTGAGAACTAAGATGAAATACCCAACAGCCTGTAATTATATTGGCTCTCACACCTTCAGACCGAAAACACACAGTAGTGGCACTGCTGTTGTATTTCAGACATAGGCAAGAGGGCGTTACCTACTCTTACGGACCCCTCGGCATAAATGAACCACCTAGTGGGGTATAGCCATCTCGTTTCCACAAACATAAACACCAGACCGGCGACGGGCAGCAGTGTCAAAAAGCCAGATGTCTAGCACTGCGATCATCAAGCCACCCGCCAAGCAAACTTAAATTTTTGGCTCGGTCTACGCAGGATGAGTTTACAATATCTTAAA
The DNA here is from genome assembly GCA_029286625.1 of Parnassius orleans. Lineage (NCBI taxonomy): Eukaryota > Metazoa > Arthropoda > Insecta > Lepidoptera > Papilionidae > Parnassius > Parnassius orleans. Next base: position 209,193 of record JAGSMP010000773.1, read on the forward strand.
TTATTGCAGTGGTATGCTTGGATTTGGATTTAATTTTGTTGATTATAGGATCCCAAGCAGATGGCAGTACATAATTGCAAAAATATCGTTTTAAATTTGAAAGAGTTATATTGTTTAATTATGAATGATAATACAATCATTGCAATTGGATGATCTATAACTTTCAAATAAATTGTCAGTACGATACGCGCGCCACCTAGTAAGTTAATTGTACTATGCATATAACCTTCGCGCAAGTGCAAGCAATGTTTTACTGCAATCTGATGAACGGTATGGCAGTGCATAAAAACGAACAAACATTAATTTTATATATTAGTAACATTTTATTCTGTCTATAGACAGACCTGTTAGTAATTAGTAAAAGCGTTATTTAGCAGCTGATTTGTTTTCTAATACTAAACTGAACGAACGTTTGACGATAAATTCTTTGAAAATTATGTTTTTATTATTATTTGTATTATGTTACTTACACCAGTTGAATATGTACCAGTACTAATTGAATATTTAAGCCTCGGAATGAACCAATGTTAAACCTTAGAACCGTACCCTGGGGTACAACTGAAATATATTTAAAATTGGCTATAACTTTTTGTTTTAAAAACGGATCTTTTCGCACCGGCGCGTATTTACGGGGACGAGGAAATAAGCATCAGTCGGGCGAGTCCGTTAGCGTGCGGTCGTGGCAACGCGTGTGTGTGGGGTGGTACTCAGCACCCTGGGTACAGTTAAGGTAATTATATTAGTTACATTAGTGGATGTTTTTATGAAATAATCCATGCTATTTTTTGTTTGATTCATGATTTTCATTTTAACATTGCAATATTACCTTAGATAACTTTGTCTGAATACAATGGGTTTCACCTAATATTTATTCACCATATTTATACATTTTATTTACGTTATTTTGTTTAGTAACGAATTTTTGTAATTCTTTTCTTTAGATGGCGTCAAGTAAAACCTTTCAGAAAATGAAATTAAACTCCTTCTGGACGTTCGTGATGAAGATGAAGTGTTTTGGGATGAATTAGAAGATGAACTGGATGAAATTATTCCCGATTTTCATGATGAACAGGTTCTGTCGAAGAGGATGCCTCTAACCATGAAACAGATCTTGAAAGTTCGGAAGAAGAAATTGAAGAGGATATTGTCCAGGTTAGAATCAGAAATTCATAGTAACAGTTCTTACAGTACCCGAAGTTTTGCGAGGTGCAGGAACAAAAAGCAAAGAACTAGCGAAAAATTTCTATGGTATGGGACTTATCGCCGTTCCTCGCGTATTCCACAAAGAAATATAATATCGCACCAGGAAATAGTTTTCCTGCTAAATTTACTACTAGCCTTAGATAGTTGGAAATTATTTTTACGGATGAGATTTTGCATATGATAGTAACTAATACTAATCTTGGATATCTGAACAGCGCAAGAAGTATAAGTCAGACAGGCCAATACCATCTCAAAATGATGATGATGATGATAATTCTGTTCCTACGAGTATTCGACCTCTTTTGTCCGAGATGTAACAGTAACCGAATTAAAAGCTCTCTTTTTGGCATTATTTAGCTGAGTTTTAAAAATTAATCACTTGTCTGTCAAAGAAATATTTGATAAAAATACGGGCATCAACTATTTTCGGTCTACTATGAGTGAGAAAAGATCTGAATTTTGACAAATTGTCTTCGATTTGATGATCGTTCGACCAGAGCTGAAAGAAGACAACATAGTAAATTGGCACCAATAAAAGAACTGTTGATCACATTGTTGAAACTTCAAAAGTCTTTATTCACCTTCAGATTGCACAACGATTGACGAGCAATTACTTGGGTTTCGCGGTAGATGCCCATTCCGTATGTATATTCCGTCAAAACCCGATAAATATGGAATAAAACTGTTAATGTTTTGTGATGCAAAATCTTATTATATGATAAATAGTATGATATACACTGAAAAGATTCTACACCACGTGAATTACCAGTGGCTGAGTATTACGCATTGAGCTTTCAAGTTCTATTCATGGGTCTAATAGAAATATCACGTACGATAACTGGTTTACTTCAACCTGCGCCGAAAAATCTTAACCAAAAATGTTACAACAGTTGGAACAATGAAAAAATAAAACAGAACCTACTCATTTTTGGAAACCAAAACCGCCTCAAGAACACAGCAATGTTTGCTTATCATGACGAACTTACTTTGTTATCATATGTGCCTCCAAAGCAGTAAAGGAAAAAGAAAGTGATTATGCTTTACTATGCACTATCAACCAGACGAAGACAAATCTGTTGATTTACCAGAAATAATAAGTTTTATAATCAAACGAAAGGAGGAGTGATACTTTGATCAGCTTTGTCATACATACAGTGTTTCTCAAAACCGTCGCTGGAGCCTTTGTGTATTTTACGGAATTTTGAACATTGTGGGAATTAACTCCATGATATTACTGCATTCATCAAAAGCCAATGGTAAACAAGTTTTCAAGAACAGACGGAGTTATCTGAAGGCCTTAGCTTTTGACCTTATAAAACCTCATTTGAGGACCGATTTTTATATAAAACTTTGCCTATGCATCTACAAATAAGTATTGGCGGTTTTAGAAAAACACGACCTTCTAGTGCTCCATCCTCTTTCAGATTCAAAATCTGGTAGATGTTCATTTTGTCCCAGGTCAAAGACCGTAAATCACGCACCTGATGTGAAAAGTGTAAAAGTTTTATATGTTTAGAGCACCAAAAAAAGATTTGCTAAAATTGTTAATTTAAGTTTGTTAATTTTTGTTTAATTATGTAACGACTGAAATAAGTGCCATAAAAGTCTATGTACGTTGATTATTAATAAATGTCTATTCTTATGTAAAAATGTTTTCTTTAACGGGTACACTAGAACCCCATTGTTATTTAAAGTCTATTATGGGTATGGTTCTAGGGTTAAAAACCAGAGCAAAATCCGTTCTGTAGTTACGAATAAAAACATAGATAGCCAACGCAGCTTCGGTCTTGGTTTTATTTGAGGTATAAAACTTGCATCGAAGGCCTAGTTATTAATTGATACATTTATTTACTGTATGGCATTACATTAATGATGATACAATAGAACGGAGGTTGTATAGAATTATTATCGATATATTTTATCACATTGTCTTATCTCTATTATTAGTTCCGTGGACGCTCACTTCTGCTGTCAGCGCCAAAATGGCGAAAATCAAATCCCTCATTATGTCACGGTGTATTGCCAGTCCATATAGAGGTTTTGTTACCTCAGAACTTTTTTCTAGGTGAACCGATTTTGATGATTCATTTTTTATTTGAAAACTGGTGCTTCTCGTGTGGTTCCATATATTTTCAATGTAATCAAGATCTGACTAGTAGTTTTTGAGTTATCCTTAATAATGCGTATTTAATTGACTTCGACTACATTGATGATATTCTTATTTTATTTATATTGAAGTCGGTTGTACAAAATTTTTAATTTTACCTCTTGTTAAATAAAAGTACGAGTATGCAATGCCTCAAACAGGAAAAAATATCCCCTTTTCTCGTCAGTCACCGTAAGTTAACCAGCTCATGTCGCTTTTTCAAGGTAGAGCTCTGTGAGAGCATGGTCCTTTCCCGGTCCAGCTGTGTTATTTTAATACAATTGTAGCGTGTTTATCTTATTGAATTTTTCTATGAAAAAATTTTTAAGCAACTAAAACACGAAAATTAATATGGAAATAATGTATGGACGTTGGTAATACAATTGTTAACGACATTTCTGAATCCGCATTCTGATCGCCGGGAATTCTCTCTGCCTAATGAATTGAATCGAAACGAGAAGCGGCACGCGTGGTGCATAATGCTATTTGACAACGTAATTTATGCGCGACCCTCCATTATACTGCATTCGTGTTTTAATACCTTTTTCAAAAGTATTTAACTTGAATAATATTGTTCAAGAATGTTACTTTGTGTTTTATTTATGAAATAATTCACCATGTAGTGGCGGTGTAAAAATATCCATTAAACCATATCGTCCCGTTATTGGAGTCGTAAGATACTACAGAGGGAAACAAACAAGGAGATGGGCTGCAGAGTCTTCCTAATATAAACTAAAAAAAAAAAGAGCTGAGGTTGCCAATCCAACTGCCAGTTTGGGCGTATCTTTGATGGTTTTGGAATTTTAATCTTTCACCATCATCATCACTACAGCTCTTTACTAATTTACCTCTTAACAAAGTCCTTGTCCAATAAATGCTACAAAACTTGATTCTAAGTTACCCACATCCATTCACTTCTCTATACTTACATGGTCGTCACCCCATCTACGAGGCTGCCACTGAGAACCTTTCTTCTTCGTCAGTTGACGCTTGCTTAAGCTATATGTTTTTTAAATAGAATAAAGTTAACAAACGAGCACATAGATGGAAAGTGGGTGCTGTCGCCCTTACACATTTACATTTAACCTCAATTAAGAATCAAAATGCAGATGCGTTGTCACCCTGAGGACTAAGGCGAAATGCCCAACAGCCTGTAATTATATTGGCTCTCTACACCCTTCAGACTGAAACACAGCAGTGCAAGCACTGCTATTTGGCACAGACATAGGCAAGAGGGCGTTACCTACTCTTACGGACCCCTCGGCATAAATGAACCACCTAGTGGGGTATAGCCATCTCGTTTCCACAAACATAAACACCCAGACCGGCGACGGGCAGCAGTGTCAAAGAAGCCAGATGTCTAGCACTGCGATCATCAAGCCACCCGCCAAGCAAACTTAAATTTTTGGATCGATCTACGCAGGATGAGTTTACATTATCTTGAAGTCTTGCAGTGGTATGCTGGATTTGGATTTAATTTTGTTGATTATAGGATCCCAAGCAGATGGCAGTACATAATTGCAAAAATATCGTTTTAAATTTGAAAGAGTTATATTGTTTAATTATGAATGATAATACAATCATTGCAATTGAATGATCTATAACTTTCAAATAAATTGTCAGTACGATACGCGCGCCACCTAGTACAAGTTAATTGTACTATGCATATAACCTTCGCGCAAGTGCAAGCAATAAGTTTTCTACTGCAATGATGAACGGTATGGCAGTGCGCAAAAATACGAACAAACATTAATTTTTATATATTAGTAATACATTTTATTCTGTCTATAGACAGACCTGTTAGTAATTAGTAAAAGCGTTGTTAGCAGCTGATTTGTTTTCTCTAATACTAAACTGAACGAACGTTTGACGATAAATTCTTTGAAAATTATGTTTTATTATTTGTATTATGTTACTTACACCAGTTGAATATGTACCAGTACTAATTGAATATTTAAGCCTCGCAGAATGAACCAATGACCTAGAACCGTACCCTGAAATACAACTGAAAAAATATATTTAAAATTGGCTATCTTTTTTGTTTTAAAACGGATCTTTTCGCACCGGCGCGTATTTACGGGGACGGGGTTGTGTCAGAAAGCATCAGTCGGGCGCGAGTCCTGTTAGCGTGCGGTCGTGGCAACGCGTGTTAATGTACTCCAGCACCCTGGGTACAGTTAAGGTAATTATATTAGTTACTAATTAGTGGATGTTTTTATGAAATAATCCATGCTATTTTTTGTTTGATTCATGATTTTCATTTTAACATTGCAATATTACCTTAAGTAACTTGTCTGAATACAATGGGTTTCACCTAATATTTATTCACCATATTTATACACTTTTATTTACGTTATTTTGTTTAGTAACGAATTTTTGTAATTCTTCTTTAGATGGCGTCAAGTAAAACCTTTCAGAAAATGAAATTCAAAACCTCCTTCTGGACGTTCGTGATGAAGATGAAGAAGTGTTTCTTGGGGATGAATTAGAAGATGAACTGGATGAAATTATTCCCGATTTTCGCGATGAACAGGTTCCTGTCGAAGAGGATGCCTCTAACCATGAAACAGATCTTGAAAGTTCGGAAGAAGAAATTGAAGAGGATATTGTCCAGGTTAGAATCAGAAATTCTCCAGTAACAGTTCTTACAGTACCCGAAGTTTCGAGGTGCAGGAACAAAAAGCAAAGAACTAGCAAAAATTTCTATGGTATGGGACTTATCGCCGTTCCTCGCGTACTCCACAAAGAAATATAATATTTCATGCCAGGAAATAAAGGTCTTACTAAATTTACTACTAGTGCCTTAGATAGTTGGAAATTATTTTTACGGATGAGATTTTGCATAGTAGTAACTAATACTAATCTTGAGATATCTGAACAGCGCAAGAAGTATAAGTCAGACAGGCCAATACCATCTCAAAATGATGATGATGATGATAATTCTGTTCCTACAGTATTCGACCTTCTTTTGTCCGAGATGTAACAGTAACCGAATTAAAAGCTCTCTTTGGCTTATACTATTTAGCTGGAGTTTTAAAAATTAATCACTTGTCTGTCAAAAGAAATATTGATAAAAATACGTCAACTATTTTCGGTCTACTATGAGTGAGAAAAGATTCAGATTTTTGACAAATTGTCTTCGATTGATGATCGTTCGACCAGAGCTGAAGAAGACAACATAGTAAATTGGCACCAATAAAAGAACTGTTCGATCACATTGTTGAAACTTCAAAAGTCTTTATTCACCTTCAGATTGCACAACGATTGACGAGCAATTACTTGGGTTTCGCAGTGATGCCCATTCCGTATGTATATTCCGTCAAAACCCGATAAATATGGAATAAAACTGTTAATGTTTTGTGATGCAAAATCTTATTATATGATAAATAGTATGATATACACTGGAAAAGATTCTACACCACGTGAATTACCAGTGGCTGAGTATTACGCATTGAGCTTTCAAGTTCTATTCATGGGTCTAATAGAAATATCACGTACGATAACTGGTTTACTTCAATCCCTGCCGAAAACTCTTAACCAAAAATGTTACAACAGTTGGAACAATGAAAAAATAAAACAGAAATCTACTCATTTTTGGAAACAAAAACCGCCTCAAGAACACAGCAATGTTTGCTTATCATGACGAACTTACTTTGTTATCATATGTGCCTCAAAGCTAGAAATAAAGGAAAAAGAAAAACGTGATTATGCTTTCTACTATGCACTATCAACCAGACGAACAAATCTGTTGATTTACCAGAAATAATAAGTTTTATAATCAAACGAAAGGAGGAGTGGATACTTTGATCAGCTTTGTCATACATACAGTGTTTCTCGCAAAACTCGTCGCTGGAGCCTTTGTGTATTTTACGGAATTTTGAACATTGTGAGATTAACTCCATGATATTACTGCATTCATCAAAAGCCAATGGTAAACAAGTTTTCAAGAACAGACGGAGTTATCTGAAGGCCTTAGCTTTTGACCTTATAAAACCTCATTTGGAGGACCGATTTTTTATAAAACTTTGCCTATGCATCTACAAATAAGTATTGGCGGTATTTTAGAAAAAACGACCTTCTAGTGCTCCATCCTCTTCAGATTCAAAATCTGGTAGATGTTCATTTTGTCCCAGGTCAAAGACCGTAAATCACACTCGATGTGAAAAGTGTAAAAGTTTTATATGTTTAGAGCACCAAAAAAGATTTGCCAAAATTGTTAATTTAAGTTTGTTAATTTTTGTTTAATTATGTAACGTGAGACTGAAATAAGTGCCATAAAAGTCTAACACGTTGATTATTAATAAATGTCTATTCTTATGTAAAAATGTTTTCTTTAACGGGGAACTTTAGAACCCCTAGGTACTATTATTTAAAGTCTATTATGGGTTTTGGTTCTAGGGTTAAAACCAGAGCAAAATCCGTTCTGTAGTTACGAATAAAAACATAGATAGGCAACAGCTTCGGTCTTGGTTTTATTTGAGGTATAATACTTGCATCGAAGGCCTAGTTATTAATTGATACATTTATTTACTGTATGGCATTACATTAATATGATACATAAAATAGAACAGGCTGGGTATAGAATTGTATCGATATATTTTATCACATTGTCTTATCTCTATTATTAGTTCCGTGGATGCTCACTTCTGCTGTCAGCGCCAAAATGGCGAAAATCAAATCCCCTCATTATGTCACGGTGTATTGCCAGTCTATATATAGAGGCCAGTTTTGTTACCTCAGAACTTTTTTCTAGGTGAACCGATTTTGATGATTCATTTTTTATTTGAAAACTGGTGCTTCTCGTGTGGTTCCATATATTTTCAATGTAATCAAGATCTGACTAGTAGTTTTTGAGTTATCCTTAATAATGCGTATTTACTCGTAATTGACTTCGACTACATTGATGATATTCTTATTTTATTTATATTGAAGTCGGTTGTACAAAATTTTTAATTTTACCTCTTGTTAAATAAAAGTACGAGTATGCAATGCCTCAAACAGGAAAAATATCCCTTTCGTCAGTCACCGTAAGTTAACCAGCTCATGTCGCTTTTTCAAGCTAGAGCTCTGTGAGAGCATGGTCCTTCCCGGTCCAGCCGTGTTATTTTTAATACAATTGTAGCGTGTTTATCTTATTGAATTTTTCTGAAAAAAATTTTTAAGCACTAAAAAACACGAAAATTAATATGGAAATAATGTATGGACGTTGGTAATACAATTGTTAACGACATTTCTGAATCCGCATTTGATCGCCGAAATTCTCTCTGCCTAATGAATCGAATCGAAACGAGAAGCGGCACGTGGTGCATAATGCTATTTGACAACGTAATTTATGCGACCCTCCATTATACTGCATTCGTGTTTTAATACCTTTTTCAAAAGTATTTAACTTGAATAATATTGTTCAAGAATGTTACTTTGTGTTTTATTTATGAAATAATTCACCATGTAGTGGCGGTGTAAAATATCCATTAAACCATATCGTCCCGTTATTGGAGTCGTAAGATACTACAGAAAACAAACAAGGAGATGGGCTGCAGAGTCTTCCTAATATAAACTAAAAAAAAAACTGGTTGCCAATCCAACTGCCAGTTTGGGCGTATCTTTGATGGTTTTGGAATTTTGGAATCTTTCACCATCATCATCACTACAGCTCTTTACTAATTTACCTCTTAACAAAGTCCTTGTCCAATAAATGCTACAAAACTTGATTCTAAGTTACCCACATCCATTCACTTCCTCTATACCCCATGGTCGTCACCCCATCTACGAGGCTGCCACTCGAGAACCTTTCTTCTTCGTCAGTTGACGCTTGCTTAAGCTATATGTTTTTTAAATAGAATAAGGTTAACAAACGAGCATAGATGGAAAGTGGGTGCTGTCGCTTGCCCACACATTTACATTTAACCTCAATTAAGAATCAAAATGCAGATGCGTTGTCATCCCTGAGGACTAAGGCGAAATGCCTCATTACCAGTAAAAAGGTTATCCGGTTCTCTACACTCACCATACGAAACACAGGACCATTAAGTTTTTGTTTTACGCAACCCAAATATAGCTGCAGCGTGGCTCTACCACGCATACATTCCCTCTTCACCTTATTATTTGCCACTTCATCTTATTGATTCGTAGGACTTTGTCAGTTACTCTGGTTTTACAGCTGAAATCAGGAACCTATGTTACAATGAATTCTTCTCATTTTTCCTTCTTACTTATCATTATCTCAATTTCTTCTCAAATGTTGTCTTATTGGTTTTAGTCTTACGCCCCATTCCTATATTTTTGTTACATTATAAAGGTACACGTATAACAGTTCATATTACAAACTATTCATTCCGCAACTTAAAATGGAGATGGAAGACTTAAAATGAAAACATTACCACTATGGGACCTATAGAGGCACCCGTAGACGCGGGGATGGTCGTCGCTGTCTGCGCGTAGCCATAGGATGGACAGGTCCGTACGTTCAAGACTGCCGAGGTGTCGAAAAGAGATGTCCTCTCTGACGTATACGCAAACTCCAGCTTGGAGCACAAAGGAGTGTTGACAGGGGTCACCTGGTCTATTTGCTTGTCCCAAGCAGTTTAGTCATGAGCAGTTCCCCAACATTGCAACTTTAAACTAGTAAAAGAATTAAATATAGAAACCCGGCATTAGTCATTGAATTCAAGCATACAAAGCAAATATGTTTAACATGGAAACATTTTGGCTCCCTATCGTTCGTTAATATTTTAGGTTGTTTTTTTTGATTCACCATTTGTAGGATACCAAAAAATGCTAAGTTAACCTTAGTCGACCTCCGCTACACTAACATGAATCTTTAATATTTATCAATATAACGATGGAAAACATTAATTTACTCCAATTACTATGTGAGTAATATTAAATTAATTTGATGTATAATATTTCAGTAGATTAATTAAATATAATATAATAATATAGTTAGTGCGGCTTCACGCTTTGTCGGCTTAAATGCCTTTTCATCGTTATTAAACAATGAAACCTTCAAATAATTTTGGGAGGAGACTTACACAAGACATTGTTTAATTATTAATGCTAATTTACAAGTTCACAAATAATCAGGTGTGCAGAAATTTATATAATATATTAATAGTCTGAAGAATATAACAATATTCTCCAGACTGAATTTCGGTCACGGCGGCCAGTCTGAATATAGACTAGACATCTGCGCAGGACAAGATTACAGTGCTCGAGAGTATTTGCTAGCACAGGTGCACTCTCTATTTCTTCAGTATCATAGCCCGATGGGACCGCAATCCAACAGGACCGGAGAGCGATCAGGCGAAAGACCAACGGCTTAACGTTCTTTCCAAGGCACGGTGGCGAAACGCCGCCAATATCCTGACTCCAGGCTGCTACTAAGAATTTTTAAACTCTAATAACCAATTTTAGCCAAATCTCGGTTCGAACCAGGGACATACGAGGCAGGCTTTTGCAGAAATATATAGGCATTAAAAATAACAAAGTTTATAATTAATTGTAGTGGCTTTCGAGTTTCCATTACAATATATCATCGTGGGTGTCGTAAGAGGCGACAGAGGAGGACTAAAACACGAGACTAGCAGCAGCACCTTCGTGATATCATCTCAATAATAATAATAATGAAGTGTTGTTGCCAAACCACTTGACTACTTGACAATAAATTTCAATTAGCAATTATTCCCCTTATGAAGCAAGCTACGGGATGTCTATATTCGGCAGTGGACTTTCAATGGGCTGTAATGAATGAAAGATTGCTCATCACTGCGTTACTCAGGATTTACTGCGGATTCTCATTACGGAGTCGACTATCGCGAAAATTTAAGCAAAGAGACATATTTCAATAACCTAACGCAAAATATGTATACCTAACGTAAAATAGTCGTAGTAGAGCCAAGCTGTTGCAATGTTATTTCTGCAGCACAAATGGGTCGGCTCGGCCAGGGTAGGACCACGCTCTCACAGAATAACAGCGTTAAATAGCAACTTAATTCTGCTGTTTTTCTTAAGGTGACTGTAGAGAACCGGAGATCCTTTTTACTGGTAACGAGGCATTTCACCTTAGTCCTCAGCGGTGACAACGCATCTGCATATCGATTCTTAATTGAGGATAAATGTAGATGTCTATGGCCCACAGTATCCACTTACCACCACGTGGACTGTGTGCTCTGTGAACACCCTTATTCTATGAAAAAAATAAAAAAATAATTTACCTTTTTTATATGGGGAGTCCGGCCCTGACCCCGCCGCGGATATGTTCCATGGCTCCATAGCCAACCAAGATTTGGTCGCGGAGGGTAGGGAGAGCGGGTCCTTGTAATATATATATATATATATATATATATATATATATATATATATATATAATAGACACTTCTCATCCCCATGACCCACCACTACAGCATCAACGGTGCGACCCTGCCAGAGTTGCGGAGAAAAGGGCGAGTATCGCATCGTCATACCAACATTCCTCTTCCCACGCGACTCCACTTCGGCTATGAAGGAATCCAGGAGAAGATACCCCTTCCGTCACAGTCCACCAAAGTGCATCCGGAGTGGGCTAGGTAAGCACACTCAGAATGGCCTGAAGTCAAGGCCACCTCGGGCCGGCGCTTCAATTCAGGCCAGCCAAGTGGGTTCCATTTTGTACACCGTGGGTGACCAAGTGGCTAATAAGCCCCCGCACGACAAGATGGGATCCGTTCGGAGAGGAACCTTTCATTAACCTAACCTTTCATTAACCTAACCACCAACAAGATGAAGTAATGACCTCATGAAACATGCAGGGTGTCAATAGACGCAGAAGGGTCAGGACCATCATCACCATCATTATCGGCCTGCGGAAATCCACTTAAGGCTTTTCCTCAAGGCGCGCCCGATTAACCCGGTCTAGTCGGTCGGTAAGCTTCATGCATCCAGTTGCTGCCAGCCGCATTTCTACCGCAGATCAAGGGGCCAAGGACAAAGTGCGGTCAAAAGTCAGGAACGTGCTTTGTGGCTGTCTATGAGGGAGGCCTATGTCCAAAAGTGGACTTGGGTTAGGCTGTAATAATGATGTTGATTTAATGATAGCGTAGCATAGTGTTGAGAGGGCCTTGCTCTTACAATGCAGGTACTGAGACTAACCCATGTCTGCCAGAACCAAGTTTTTGTTTCAAGTAGTATTACCTAGGTAGATTTTTTAATAATAATAATCTTGATTTCTTATATTTACGCGAACTCTAGATATTGAATAAAACTAATAATTAAAAATTAATGATTATAAGGCTGAAGTTTAACCCGGAGTGGGTTAACTTTGACATCGGGACGTCAATCAACTCAGTCACTCCGTGAACATGGGTGCTGCAAAGTACCCGTAACGTCTGGAAGTAAAAATAAGTAGAATTAATCGCGGTAAAATGCGTAAAAGTAGTTTTATTCAAAATAACTTTATTAAATCTTATAAAAGTTACAATTAAATTGTTGCACTGATTCCTTCCCATACAAATTTACAATACTTTTTAGTTTGCTACTTTTTCCGATATTTATTTTCTGGTTTTAACTCGTATACTGCAAAATTAAGCAAATAAGATCGGCGACGAGGTTCGCCACCCGTCACGTTCTGTCCCACGGAGGGGCGAAAAGTGGATTGCGGAAGCCCTTATGGCTATACTGAATGTATGTGGAGCAGTACGTGGTATACATATCATGTATACCACGTACTGGTATGGTGTAGACGAGACCGAGCGGACATGCCAGGGAGTCGGTATCATCCTTTCAGAAAGAATGAGTCATTGTGTGAAAGAGTATGAATGTGTAGGCCCGAGACTGCTATGGATACGAATAAAAATGGGCTTAAAAGAGTTGTTTGATCTAGAGGTCTACGCCACATACATGTCTAAGCCCACTTATATCCGAGAGCAGTTTTGGGACTTGGTAATGAAGGTGCTAATGAAATGCAAGGGTAATGAAAATATCGTTATAATAGGAGATTTTAATGGAAGGGTTGGTTATGAAAGAATATTGGGAACGTTTGTTGATGAAACTATAAATGAGAATGGTGAAAGCCTCCTCATCGTATGTGTGGAAAAGAATTTTTGTGATTATTTTTGTGACGAACACTTTCTTTCGTCATAAGAAGATTCCCATGTATACATGGGAAAGAGGTGATGATAGAAGCATGATCGATTTCATAATTGTGGATGAAAGAATGAGGAGCGCGGTGGTAAAAGAAGCACGAGAGTAGAATAAATGCAGTAGAAATGCGGTGCGGAGAAATTGTGTGATAAGAGAAGACTGTGGTTTGCAAGATGATGTTGTGACCAGTATTAAGAAAGAAATTCTTCGGTGGTTTGGTCATGTAGAAAGAATGAATGAGGAAAGAGTGACAAAGCAAATTTATGTTGCAGAGGTGAACGGCAGAGTCAGGAAGGGGACGCCCTAGGTGAAAGTTTATCGACCAAATTGGCGATATATTGAAAATGGGCCAGATTAGGAGTACCCTTAACCGACGAGCGTGTATGCATAGGTATATGGATGTGGAGGAAGCTAGAGAGGTATGTCAGGATCGTGCCAAATGGAAGTACATAATCTCTGCCTACCCCTCTGGGTGACAGGCGTGAGTGAGTGTAAGCAAACAGGAATATAATATCATAGAATTTCTCGATGTCATCTAAATGAGTAAGTAATTACGCATACACACCACGTCCATTTATATGATTACGAAAACCGCATCATCAATCATTGCATTGAAATCAGTAGAGAGAAATATATGTGGTAACGAATTCATTTATTTATTCAATTGCAAATTCAAATTAAATTGTCGTTTTCTAACAATTACTGACTGGTAAGAAAAAGAAAAGCCCAACGACAACTTTTCTTTTTTTTTCACGAAAAATATTATATTGGACATCTTAATTTTTATTTAACTGCCTGCAAAAAGTCCACTACTTGACATAGGCCTCTTCAGTTGTAGGGATTAGAATTGGTCACACCAGTTGTCTCGCACTTTAGTCGCTGCTGTCGGTTTGCCGGTATGGGCATTCTACGTCTGGCGTAAATACGAGTATGATGTTTATAATGCCATCTAAAGGAAGTCTCTTAAGAAACCCATGGGACGAAATAGGATGATGGATACCCTTACGCTTATAAATCAATTGTGTATATTACAACAGTTTTATATAAATCAGTTGTACACTTGGTAGAGCCACGCTGCAACTATATAAGCTTGTCGCCCGAATTAGTCGGCTCTACGGGGAAGGTCCACGCTCTCCAAGGCCTTTGACTATGTTCACCATGAGACATTAATCAGGAAGCTACAGTACTGTGGTGTCAAGAACACAGCTCTTAAACTTATTATTTCATTTTTAAGTAATAGAACACAGAAAGTTATTATCAATGGTACAAGTTCTTCCGGGTCACCTGTACTAATGGGTGTCCCTCAGGGCTCGATTCTCTGTCCATTCCTATTTCTAGTGTATATCAATGACTCACCTTCTCTGGTAGGGGATAATCATGATATAGTATTATGTCTCTGATGATAGTTCCTTGATTTTTAAACTTAAACGTCAATCATTTAAATGTGACGAAGTGAATAATGCTATATCAAAAGTAGTGTATTGGTTTAACGTTAATAATCTTCATTTAAACGGAAATATAACTAAATGTATGAAATTTACAACATCGAATGTTAAAAATCTGAATACCAATGTATTTTTAAATGGGGAAGAACTGAGCCCTGTTGAATCCACTGTTTTTCTTGGCATCACTTTTGACGCAAAGCTTCAGTGAAGCCTCCATATATCCAAACTAGCAAGCAGACTATATATCCAAACTAGAAGTTCTGCAGCATATTCTGTAAAAGGTTAGAAGTCTCACTAGTGTCGAGACAGCTAGATTAGTTTATTTCAGTTATTTCTATAGCATAATGTCTTATGGGATTTTGCTATGGGGAAATGCGGCTGATTCAGAAACTATATTTGTTTTACAGAAGAGGGCCATTAGA
Organism: Parnassius orleans; assembly: GCA_029286625.1. NCBI lineage: Eukaryota > Metazoa > Arthropoda > Insecta > Lepidoptera > Papilionidae > Parnassius > Parnassius orleans. The sequence continues at coordinate 224,525 of JAGSMP010000773.1, forward strand.
GCTATTTACAACCTAAAACCGAGAGAGTATCTTAGAGATAAATTTAAGGAAATAAATATATTAACTTTGGCCTCTCAGTATATTTACGAAAATTTAATGTATGTTCAAAAAAACAAAGATAGTTTTAGTAAAAAAGTGATATACATTCTGCAAACACTAGGAACAAACACAAGCTAGTGATACCAGTTTCTCGACTCCACAGAGTCAGTAATTCATTCTTGGGGCAATGTATACGCTATTACAACAAGGTCCCGGAAAGTGTACAGGCTCTCTCTATTACTATGTTTTAATGTTTTGTTAAGCTGAAGCTGTATAAAAGGATTATTATAATATAAATGAATACATGGTTGATAATAACCCTTGGGAATGAAGTGGTCGCTCCCAAGCAGTTTCTAAAATAAATTTTGTAAATAGTTTGTACAACCATTAATGTAAAATTTACTTTTAAAAAAAAGTCCCGGTTTTTTCGAACCATTGGTAAAGTAAAAAATGACTTTCAATAAGAATTACACATGTGATATATATTGAATAAAAAATTATTCTATTCTATTCTATTCTATTCTATTCTATTCTCACATAATACCAGCGTAAAATAGCAGCTTAATGCTGCTGTGTTTCGTATGGATTTCGGTTTCAATTCATTTCGAATTTGTTAATAACTTCGTTTCGTTACTTCGTAGTGAAAATGTGTTCAGCAAATATAACAACAAACGGTCAAGTAGTTCAGAATTAAAATTATTATTATACACAAACATACCAACGATATGCGACTTGCGTAAATAATTGAAATTGAAACTTAATATAAAATATTAAATGTTACTTTCCTTAATTTTAGTATTCAGCTCCTACACTCATAAGCTCGGGGTTCACTCGACGTGAATATTCAATTTATACCCAAAAGCGTTTTGTTCATTGTTTACTCACACAACTCCGCACTAATGTTTGAAATAACATTGGGACATGTTATTGTTTAATACGCTTTAAAACGCCTCTTCCATCAGACTACATGTGCTAAGTACTTTATATTGTTGCAAAAATATTCTAATATTACATACAAATAAATTTTTTAAACATACGTCTTTTTTCTTTATATAAATAAGTGTTACAAACAAGCTCCAACTCTAGCTCTTGGTGTGGCCCATTTGTATGCCTTGTTTGTCTAGTGATCGTAAACGCAATTCCTGGTCATGTGCTTCTGGACTCTAATCCAGGGTCTGACCATTATCAGTTTTAAGGTTTTTCTATTAAGAAAAGTCTCTGTAGCAGCTCGGAGTTGTCTCAGTAGCACACCTGTGCTTCGGAATACACTTAAAACTGTTGGTACTGTCCTCCTTTTTATATTATTCTAAGCCAGCGCTTAACTAAAATCCCACCTGATGGTAAGTGGTGATGTAGCCTAAGATGGTGAAGCGCACTGACTTAACAAAAGCCTATTCACGCTTGCCTTGAAGACACCCACTCTGTAATCGGATGGAAAGACAGATGTTGAAAACTTATTCCACTCCTTTGCTGTATGCATGATGACCAACGCAGCAAAACGTTTGGTTTGAATGTGTGGTAAGTCAACAACGAAAGGGTGGAGACTGGCCGAACATCTGGTTGTCCGATGGTGGAAGGGAGAGGAAGCAATTAAATTATGCAATTCCTGCGCACACTATCCGAAATGCATCCTGTAGAAAACCGAAAGGCTGGCTACTTTGCGCCTGTGTTCGTGGCTGGTAAGATTGATTTTATCCAAATTCGGGTCACCAATAAGCCGCTTAGCACGACTTTTCATTGAGTCCAAAGCTGTTAGGTGGCACTTTACAGCTGCAGCCCATATATGGCAGCAATACTCCATCGATCTTTCTCCAGTGATGGAATTACAGCGGAGCTTCTGAAAGCTCTTGAAAAACCAGTACTTGAAGTTCTTCAGAAGCCCTTTAATTCCCTCCTCCATGGTGGCATTACTGCGGAGGCGTGGAGAATAGACCACATGTATATACCCTTTGGTAAAGTACAGATGACCAAAGAGCATAATCTTTTAATTTGCCTTGCGTATGTGAACTATCAGAAAGCCTTTGATTCCGCCGAAATTTGTGCGGTGCTACAGTTCCTTCAGCGGTGACAAGTTGACTGTCGGTATATCGAAGTGCTGAAGTGCTTGCACAGTAGGGCCATGATGGCTTTCCGAGTACAGAACCAGAATACGAAATCTATCCAACTGCAGAGAGGTGTAAGACATAGTAACATAATATCCCCGAAACTTTTCACCGCTGCATTTAAAGACGTTATCAAACTACTGTACTGGAAAGGAAATGGTATTAACGTCAATGGCGAGTACATTACTCACCTTCGATTTGCCTACGATATTATCCTTATGGCAGAATCGCTGGAGGACCTAAGCACTATGCCCAATGACCTCAATAGTGCCTCCCAACGGATAGGTCTTAAGATGAACATGGACAAAACAAAGATCATGTATAACGTCCATATCACACCTATGCTGGTAGTTGTTGGAAGCACTAAGCTTGAAGTTGTTGAAGAGTATGTTTACCTGGGACAAATAGTCCGACTAGGTAAATCCAACTTTGACCGAGAGGTAAATCGACGGATTCAACTCGGCTGGGCAGCGTTCGGGAAATTACGACACATCTTCTCGTCAGGTATACCTTAAAACCTGAAAACGGGATTGTAAAACCAGTGCGTGTTGCCAGTGATGACCTATGGATCTGAGACGTGGTCCTTCACTGTTGGCCGTATGAGATAGCTCAAGGTTGGTCAGCGAGCTATGGAGAAGTCTATACTCGGAGTTTCTCTGCGTGATAGTCTTAAAAACGACGATATCCGCAGTAGAACGTGGTACGTGGTAGAGCCATGCTGCAGCTATATTACTGGTATAGTTGTAGCACGAATGGGTCGGCTCGACCGGGGAATGACGACGCTCTCGCAGAATACCAGCGTAAAATAGCAGCTTAACGCTGCTGTGTTTCGTATGGTGAGTGTAGAGAACCGGAGACTCGTTTTACTGGAAACGAGGCATTCCATCTTAGTCTTCACAGGTGACAACGTATCTGCATTTTGATTCTTCATCGAGGATAGACGTAGATGTCTATGGGCCACAGGAACCACTTACTATAAGGTAGAATGTGTGCTCGTTTGTAATCCTTATCCTATAAAAAAAAGAACCACAGTAACTGACATATCCCAACGGATTAGTAAGCTGAAGTGACAATGGGTCGGTCATAGAGCTCTAAGAACTAACAACCGATGGGGAAGAAAGGTTCTCAAGTGCAGCACGAATGAGTATAATCGACAGGCGTAGTACCGTGCCCTCACAGAATACCAGTTTTAAATGGCAGCTTAATGTTGTTGTGTTTCATACGGTATCTGAAGGTCGAACCACCGGAGACTCTTTTACTGGAAACTATGAATTCCATCTTAGTCCTAAGAGGTTACAACGCATCTAAATTTTGATTTTTAGTCGACGATAAATGTAGATGTCTATAGGCCACATCATCTACAGGTGTACTGTGTGCTCGCATGTCACCCTTATTCTATAAAAAATAGGATTTGCCCCAATCCTCATGCTTGGAAAGTTGATTGACGTTCGCAGTAACAGACGTGAATATCTTTGACGTTGGTTTCCGTCGCCAGACTGGGTATTTTATTTTTGACGTAAACGAGATGCTTATAACGTCATCTATCGGAAGTTATTACATATTTACACATAGTAGAGCAATGCTGTAGCTATATAGTTGTAGCACAAAGGGTCGGCTCCACCGGGAAGAGCCACGCTCTCATAGAACACCAGCGTAAAATAGCAGCTAAATGCTGCTGTGTCTCGTATAGTCAGTGTAGATAATCGGAAACCCTTTTTACTACAAACAAGGCATTCCATATTAGTCCTCAGGGGTAACAACGCATCTGAATTTTGATTCTTAATTTAGGATGGATGTGAATAGGTCATAGCATCCACATACCATCAGGTAGATTTTTGATCGTTTTTCTCTCTTATTCTAAAAAAAACGCAATAGAAGTAGAATAAAAAACATAGACTAACGGATCAGTTAACTGTGTGACAAAGTCGTCTAAGTCTAAGTAACAAAGGGCCTGCCATCAAGCGCAAAGAATTGACAAACCGACAGAGAAGAAAAGTTTTCGTGTCGCAGCTTCATATTAGTAAGTGGAGTGCAAAGACTAAATAAAAATGACAACCTGGAAATACATGAAGGAAGTTGGTGGATATTGGTAACAACGGACCGTGTTTTGTATCATTCTTTGGAGATATTCAGTAGTAGCCTTGTAAGGAGCCATCATGATGATAATGAACAATTTTGGTCGAGTTGGTGAAAAAAATTCTAACATATGTCATGTTGGTGTGGGACATATAGGTCTTGTTTATGTGGGATAGAAACAAAAACAATGAGTCAACTGTGTCACTTCCATAGCTTGTCGTAAAAGGTGACTAATGGGTTATTGGGTTTCATGTCGTAAGTAATAAGCTAGCCACTTATTCTTCTTTACAATTTTTTATCTATACCCATTAAACATAATATACTTTTTTGTCTAAACTTGGTTTGCTGCTCTTTGGACTCTGCCTACCCCCTTAGGAATTAGAGGCGTGATGTATGTATATAATATGTAAAATTCTAACGTACCATCTTTACATGCAATCATCATACACCGCAGTATTATTTATAAGTAGAAATAATACATTATGTGCGTATATGTATGCATGTTCGTATGTATAATACGCTAGGTATTGTTATACATAGCTCTTTAATGATTCGTTGTTTTTGACGGAAACTTAAATAACAATGGACGCTTAGTTCACATTCAAATGAGCATCCTTTCAAACATGCACAATGCAAAAGCTATACTTACTCAGATTTTAATATCTTTGCTTGAATCGGCAGAATAAATGGATGCTTTGCTTGATAGGTATAGAGATAATTATTACTTTATTTGAGGCGATAGTCAAAGATGTAAAGTAAAGTCAAATATTATTTTCATTTACACAACATCTTCTAAATTAAATTCATGTTTCTTCACAATATTTTCTTTTCCGAATGCTTGAAAAATCAAGCAAAGCAATTGACTGATGCATAATTTGAGTGGTGCCGGCATTGATAAAACTAAACCGACACAGAGAGGTCGATACATAGAAGTAAGCAATTTTCTTTGTATAACCAAGATCGCTTTAGTAACTAAAGTATAAATATCAACAAATACCCAAATATTGAGTCTCTCGTTACTTTCCGACAGCTGGCCTATTCACCGCATACCATTGAAATTTGTTGCTCTGTAATCGGGTGGATTGCTTATTTTCTTATTGGCAATTCCTATTTCTTGATTTTTCTTTTTTTCACACAATAAAAGCACTTTTTTATTTATTATTTATATTGTATTATTGGAGGACTACGTTCAGAAGTGGACTTCGATAGGCTGTAATAATGATGATGAAAATCAATACCATTTTTAAAGAAAGCACACATATTCTTCATCATATTCTTTAAACTAGCAGGAGTAGCTCAGGAACTTGACGCTTACCTTAAAATTCTTACAACGTGACCAAATCGAGTTCAATTCTCACCAGCATAACGGAAAATTCTTCTTCTTCTCTTTTATCAGCAATTGAAAGTCCACTTTTATACATGGGCCTTTCCCGTCGTAGAGGGAATTTGCCTTAATTCTCACGCTTGACAGGTGGATTAACGATCACAGTATCAGATGAGACTGCCTCGTTGGTCTAGTGGTCGTAAACGCGATTGCTATTCATAAGGTTCCGGGTCCGACTCCTGGGTCGGACCAAAATCAGTTATTGGTGTTTTTGTCAAGAAATGCTCAGTAGTAGCCCGGAGTCAGGAAGTTGGCGGTGTTTAACGCCCATGCCTCGGAAATCATGTAAAGCCGTTACGCACTATAATCCTGTCTTGTGCAAATAGCTAGTCTTCAGTTAAGACTGGCCACCGCAACCGAAATTTGGTCTGGAGGACATTATTATTTTGTATCAGACGTTTCGCACCTTTGACGATGCTTCACGTCACTCTTCTGAGTAATTTACATCTGGTGTAAACAAGGTGGTTATGCCGCCAGCTATCGGAAGACATGTGATTTTTTTGACATATGCCATAGTCGCCTTTTTCGGTACGAAGTGGGTAGTGGTGCATCACGCATTAGAATAGAATAGAATTATAGAAATATTCAATATGGATTACAATAATATTTATTGAAAGTTATTTAAGCTTTACAACTGGTTTCCTGGGAAGAACCAGCAAGAAATAAGAAAACGCCGTCATCACACGGCATATGACTTTTAACAAATGTAATTCATATTTACATATACGTGGTATTTATACGTGGTAGAGCCAAGCTGCAGCTATATTTATAGTATAGTTGTAGCACGAATGGGTCGGCTCGACCGGGAAGGACCATGCTCTCACAGAATACCAGCGTAAAATAGCAGCAATACTGCTGTGTTTCGTATGGTGAGTGTAGAGAACCGAGACCCTTTTACTGGAAAAGAGGCATTCCATCTTAGTCCTCACGGGTGACAACGCATCTGCATTTCTGATTCTTTATTGAGGATAGATGTAGATGTCTATGGGTCACAGCAACCACTTACCATCACGTGGACTGTGTGCTCGTTTGTCACCCTATCCTATAAAAAAAAAAAAAAAGAATATCGAAAACATTTAAGAAAAATCTGTATATACTCGCCATAGACTTAGGATATATTTACGCCAGTATATTTTAAGTCTATGATTTTCGCAATATTCTGTGGCATAAATGTGACATAAAATGTCTTATATATTTGTTCGATTTGCGCCCTTTATGATCGTACGTCAAACGAAACACGCAGCCGTTGCACGTTAAAGCGATCGATAGTCCAATGTCCGGTCATGCATAAATCTCGCCCAAATTTTGTTGAATGTGATTGAACGCATGCATAATATTAAACACGATGTCGTATTGTTGTGCCATAACCCGTTTATATCGTGAGAATAGTAATAGAACTTGTACAAAACAAAAATGGTTAATTTTTTTATAGAATTACACCTGATGGTGAATGAATGCTGTGACCCATAGACACCTACATACATGCTATCCTCGATTATGAACCGAAATGCAGATTTGTTGGCGACCTTGAGGACTTAGATGGAATGCCTTGTTTCCAGTGTAAAGGGTTTCCGGTTCCTCCAACGGCGTCAAAGGTGTGAGACGATTATGGCTAATTCCTTTTTTTATAGAATAAGATTGACAAACGAGCACTCAGCCCACCTGATGGTAAGTGGATGCTGCAGCTTATAGACATCTATCCTCGATTAAGGATCAAAATGCAAAGGGTCTCTACACTCACCTTACGACATTGCAGCATTGAGCTGCTATTTTACGCTGTTATTATGTGAGAGCGTGGTCCTTTCCCGGTCGAGTGTTAAATTGTTACTGCATGTACACGTAATCGAAATCATTCCGGATCGCTAAAGCGTTCTATCATTTCGAATGAGTGCGTTCCAAAAATAGGTCATTAATTTATGTCGTTGTTAGTGACAGATATTATATCGAATATTTTATATATTGTAATTTTTTCGCTTCCATTATTAGGGATACTTCGAGAATTTATTCGAAAATATGTCTAAGTATTTATTTTTGTCGAAGCCCCGCAATCGTACAGCGATAGGCCTCTAAATTCCACCCTCATTGTCATCTCCATTGTTGTCAATTCACCACCTTGCGTTTCTCGAGGAATTTTTTGCTACGCGCGATCACGCTGTGGAATTAACTTTGTCTCAAGTTATTTTCTGAAACTTTATGAATTAGGGACTTTCCAGAAAGATTTGCAATTCTTACAGTGTTGCGGATGTTTTTGGGTGACGGTATTCACTTACCATCTTGTGAGTCACATATTAGTTAGTCACCTCACTCGGGTCACTCACGAACTTTTACTTTCTTCCCGGTTCGGTTACTGGAAGAAACAATAACCGATAAGGAAGAAAGATGCTCGAGTGGCAGCGTATGCCGGTAAGCGAAGCAATAGGTAGCCCCCTACTTGACTAAGTGACAGCCCGGTAAGACATAGGGAGATATACAGGGAGTTCATTTATGCAGATGATTCAGAATTACGCTCAGCAGTGGACTTGTGAAGGGGGTGATGATTATGATATTACATCAAACGTTTTTATGTTACTTTAAATGATTATAGCTGCTTTTTGGCAGAAAAATCACGCTGCAGCTATATTATGGTTGTAGCATGAATGGGTCGGCTCGATCGATGTATCTCGCTCTCACAGAATACCCGAACAGACATACACAAAAGTGAGTTATTAACGACGTGATAAAACATTACGTCAGACTAACGAAATTTTATTTGCGTAGCTACATTTAATTTCAAAAACTTATGCATTATATTTAAAGCTTGAATTTAATCTAAAATTGCAACATATTTTTATTAAAAATCACATTTTAATTACGTTAAAATCTGCTTGCCGGCTTCCAACAGCGATCAGTTCGCGACTCACTTACTAAATTAATTTCCTATGGAATATAAGAGATAACCGGCGTGCTGTGCATTTGCATTTAATTTGATGTTGCGGATAGTCATCATTCAAACCGAATATTATGCCACGTATGATATTTGAAACAAACAAGGGTGATAAACAAACACACAGCTTACCTTAATTTTTTAAAGTATAAGGGTTACAAACGAGTACACCGTCCACCTTATGGTAAGTGGATGCTGTGGCCCATAGACATATACATCTATCCTCGATTAAGAATCAAAAGGCAGATGCGTTGCTACCCTGAGGACTAAGAACGAACAAGGCATCCCTGTTTCTAGTAAAATGGTCTCCGGCTCCCTACACTGACCATGCCAAACACAGCAGCATTGAGCTGTTTTTACGCTCGTATTCTGTAAGAGCGTGGTCGAGCCGACCCATTTATCCTACAACCATAATATAGCTGCAGCATGGCTCTGTCATACAAGAGATGGATTTTCTCGCCACTAAATGTCAATTCTCCTGTACACAAACCGAAATCACAATTTTCACTTCCGCAATGAATACTAGACGAGAAAATCGGTAGTCAATTTCCACAACACTATCGTTATCAATTAATAAATCTACTTCATGTTGACGTAAATAGGATTATGAGACTGTGGTATCGCTTACCCGTTCCGAGCATGTATTTGATCGTAACAGGATCTGCGTTCAATGTATTAGCGGATTAACTTGAAAGCATTTCCTCAGTGAACAGATTAGTCGTAGATGCTAAAATTTGAGTTTAAAAGAATTAGAAATCTTAAACAAAAATCAATTATGACATGTTAATAATTGATATGTTTTATTATAGTATTCGGTGTTTATTATAAAAGCACTACAGATATTCTGTAACTGGAGTAAAAAACGAACCAACAAGGTAATTTGCAAGGTGTGTAGCTAATGCAGTGCATGGGCAACTGCACCCAACCGCAAACAATGAAGACTGCAGATGCGATATCACTTCTGAGGACTAAGATGGAATGCCTCACGGTCTGGCTATCTACCGGGTTTCAGCTGCGTACCCAGACGGACTCGCGGGCTGAAAAGAAGTCCTACCACTACTAGTACTGTTGAGGGAACCAGTATAAAGAAGGTGCCGTCAGAGTATCTGACGACCCTACGACTCCGGTCCTAGATTCAAATCCCAGTCAGAGCTAATATTTTTTATAAGATTTAATCAACTCCAAATCGAAAAAAAATATATCCAATTTCACACTTATCCCCACTTCCACATACAAAACAACACAATAATGTTTTTGTTTCATTTCTGGAAAGAATTATAAAACATATTTTCAATACAAAATTGTATATTCGTAACTAAACACCAAATATGGTAAAATATGACGGCTCCGTGGCGCTGTAAGCCAGCATTGAGTTGCAGCGCTGAGGGTCGCAGGTTCAATCCCGCATGGAACAAGTACTTGTGTGGCCTATAAATAGTTGTTCCGAATCTGGGTGTTTGTTCTTTTTACAATTAATAAAATGTTTGTTAACTGCCTCCACGATACAGGATATATGGCCGGCCCATTGCTATTTGAGCTTACTGATCCGCTGGGCTATCTCTTATCTGTTACTCTTGTTATCCCTTTATAACCCTTTTAAAACGATTTATGTTAAATTTAATAAGTATATATTTTCTTAAGCTTCAGCGTCAGTACTATGTAGTTTCCATGAATTCGTATATTTGAACAATATGGTGACCTAATTGTAAATTGAAATAGGTCGTCATACTATGTGCGAGTCCGGGCGAGGTTGTAATAAATTTTCAGAATAGTTATTGTTGATTTAGAGAAACTGCCTCATAATTTAGAGACCGCTGTGTTGCCGTTAGCAACAAATCTCGACAAGAAATATTTAATATCGTTTGGTGTAAAATATTTTTTATGTGAACATATAGAATGATTGAATAAGTCACTATATTATATATATATATAGTTCCTTTATTACTTTTTCTTTCACCTTCTCACGTTTTCTCTCTCTCTCTCTCTCTCTCTTACTTTCTCTTACTCTCTCTCCCTCTCTTACTCGCTATCTGTTTACGTAGTAAGAAAGAGCTCTTAGTGTACGACGCATGTGAAAAAAAGTGAATGAATATGTAAATATTCTTATTCTTTACTATGTTTATATATCCAAGTCAAAAATATATTACAACAATAATTATTTTATTTGTCAGACTTGTATTTGTCCCTGTGTATGATCGCGTTATAAGCGTTTGCCTATAGACAGTCTGATGTTTGGATGGATGGTGAAGGAAATTTTTGGTGTATTATTAATGAATATTTAGTGCAAATAGCAGATGTTATAATGGTATATGTCGATTAAGTCTGAAAAAATGTGGCTTATGAGAGTTTATTTGCGCAGCCTACATTTAATTTTAAAAACTTATGCATTATATTTAAAGCTTGAAGTTAATCTAAAATTGCAACATATTTTTATTAAAAATCACATTTTAATTACGTTAAAATCTGCTTGCCGGCTTCCAACAGCGATCAGTTCCCGACTCACTTACTAAATTAATTTCCTATGGAATATAAGAGATAACCGGCGTGCTGCGTGCATTTGCATTTAATTTGATGTTGCGGTTAGTCATCATTCAAACCGAATATTATGCCACGTATGATATTATGAAACAAACAAGGGTGATAAACAAACACACAGCTTACCTTAATTTTTATGGTATAAGGGTTACAAACGAGCACACCGTCCACCTTATGGTAAGTGGATGCTGCAGCTTATAGACATCTATCCTCGATTAAGAATCAAAAGGCAGATGCGTTGCTACCGTGAGGACTAAGAACGAACAAGGCATCCCTGTTTCAGTAAAATGGTCTCCGGCTCCCTACACTGACCATGCCAAACATAGCAGCATTGAGCTGTTTTTTACGCTGGTATTCTGTAAGAGCGTGGTCGACCCATTTATCCTACAACTATAATATAGCTGCAGAATGGCTCTATCATACAATAGGTGGATTCTCTCGCCGCCACTACATGGCAATTCTCCTGTACACAAACTGAAATCACAATTTTCACTTCCGCAATGAATACTAGACGAGAAAATCGGTAGTCAATTTCCACAACACAATCGTTATCCAATTAATAAATCTACTTCATGTTGACGTAAATAGGATTATGAGACTGTGGTATCGCTTACCCGTTCCGAGCATGTATTTGATCGTAACAGGATCTGCGTTCAATGTATTAGCGGATTAACTTGAAAGCATTTCCTCAGTGAACAGATTAGTCGTAGATGCTAAAATTTGAGTTTAAAAGAATTAGAAATCTTAAACAAAAAATCTATTATGTTTTTATTATAGTATTCGGTGTTTATTATAAAAGCACTACAGATATTCTGTAACTGGAGTAAAAAACGAACCAACAAGGTAATTTGCAAGGTGTGTAGCTAATGCAGTGCATGGGCAACTGCACCCAACCGCAAACAATGAAGACTGCAGATGCGATATCACTTCTGAGGACTAAGATGGAATGCCTCACGGTCTGGCTATCTACCGGGTTTCAGCTGCGTAACATTTGGCGGCAAAAATAGGTATCAGGTTTTTACCCAGACGGACTCGCGGGCTGAAAAGAAGTCCTACCACTACTAGTACTGTTGAGGGAACCAGTATAAAGAAGGTGCCGTCAGAGTATCTGACGACCCTACGACTCCGGTCCTAGATTCAAATCCCAGTCAGAGCTAATATTTTTTATAAGATTTAATCAACTCCAAATCGAAAAAAAATATATCCAATTTCACACTTATCCCCACTTCCACATACAAAACAACACAATAATGTTTTTGTTTCATTTCTGGAAAGAATTATAAAACATATTTTCAATACAAAATTGTATATTCGTAGCCAAACACCAAATATGGTAAAATATGACGGCTCCGTGGCGCTGTAAGCCAGCATTGAGTTGCAGCGCTGAGGGTCGCAGGTTCAATCCCGCATGGAACAAGTACTTGTGTGGCCTATAAATAGTTGTTCCGAATCTGGGTGTTTGTTCTTTTACTATTAATAAAATGTTTGTTAACTGCCTCCACGATACAGGATATATGGCCGGCCCATTACTATTTGAGCTTACTGATCCGCTGGGCTATCTCATATCTGTTACTATTGTTCCTTTGATATCCTCGATATGGATTTTTCCTCGGAGAATTCTAGTACAACCTTTCAAAACGATTTATGTTAAATTTAATAAGTATATATTTTCTTAAGCTTCAGCGTTAGTACTATGTAGTTTCCATGAATTCGTATATTTGAACAATATGGTGACCTAATTGTAAATTGAAATAGTTCGTCATACTATGTGCGAGTCCGGGGAGGTTGTAATAAATTTTCAGAATAGTTATTGTTGATTTAGAGAAACTGCCTCATAATTTAGAGACCGCTGTGCTGCCGTTAGCAACAAATCTCGACAAGAAATATTTAATATCGTTTGGTGTAAAATATTTTTATGTGAACATTTAGTATGATTGAATAAGTCACTATAATATATATATATATATATATATATATATATATATATTAAAATGTTGTGAAAATGCTTAGCGTACTCAGCAAAGCGAGACGGTATTTCATGCCGGCACATCGCTTGCAGCTTTACAAAGCGCAAGTTCGGCCTCACATGGAATACTGTTCTCATCTCTGGGCTGGGGCACCCCAGTGCCAGCTCCTTCCACTTGACCGCATCCAGCGCAGAGCGGTTCGAATCGTTGACGACCGCGTTCTTTCTGATCGGCTCGATTCTTTGGCGATGCGTAGGGATGTTGCATCCCTTTGCATTTTCTATCGCATTTACTACGGGGAGTGCTCTGAGGAATTTTTTGGATTAATTCCAGCCGCCAAATTTCAATCGGGGTGGGTCGGTACTTTATGTATAAAATAAACTGGCGTTAACAACGACAACAGATGGGGAAGAAAGGTTCTCGAGTGTCAGTCTCGTACTGTTAGTCGAAGTATAGGGCGGTCCAAGCTAAATGGAGTGCCAACCTGGTTAGACATGCAGGAAGTCGATGGATGCAGGTGGCTCACGACCGTGCTTTGTGGTATTCCTCGGGGGAAGCCTATGTTCAGAAGAGGAGTTGTAAAGGTCCGTAATGATCATAATGATAATGGTGATATTCCAGCTTTTCTCGTGAATCAGCCTATCTATTAGAAAAAACCGAATGAAAATCCCCAAAATATTTTATGAAAATTCTGCGATCATATAGAAGGACAGACATAGGCCAGAGGCCAGGACCAGGGACTAGGGGATGGGACTTTTCTTCATACTATACTAAAATTTATATCTTTATATTATTATAGCAAGAGTATTTTAAATCTATTACTTTCATCGTAGAATATTTTTCAAGAATTTTAAAGTAGAGAGCAATTAATTGAAGGCCATATATTTATAAATCGTTTGACTGTGATGCTGTAAGGACGCAATTTCAAATCGCTGATTGTAACAAGCGTTTTTACTTATAATACTTAGAATAAGAGTGACAAACAAGCACACAGTCCACCTGATGGTAATTAGATCCTGTGGCCCATAGACATCTACATCGATCTTCATTTAGAATCAAAATGCAGATTAAAATCGGTTCACAATGGACGAAGATATCTATTAACATGTATAAAAAAAGAACATACCTTCGAATTGCAGATCTACTCCTCTTTTGAAGTCGGCCGAAAAGAAACAACGCTGCATGAAAAATTTTCAATTGACAATTATTTGACCATCTACTTACATGTGGTGGTGGTAGTTAGCAGGAACCAACCTAACTTTAGTATACTTAATAATGAGGAACAGATTTACTAATAGTGAGGTATCATTTCACTAAACGGTAGGAGTATTTTTCTACCTAGGAGTGCATATGTACCAGTCTCTTAACTATTTCTTCTACAGCACACCTTGTTTTGCTGTGATCAGGCCGCGAGCCATTCTGTCTTAGTCTTCAGGGGTGACTACGCAACCGAAGCCTTCTTTAATTGTGTTGACTGCATGTGCAGGCTGCATGGACTGCAGTAGTACCATCAAGAGTGTTGTAAGTACGTTTGTCACAACAGTTTTTTAATATCATTTTTGTGACTAACGCATCTTTCTGTATGCCCGATGGTGGAATCTGGAAATGTCTATGTTGGACAGAGGATTAAAACTGGGCGAAGTAGGGAGAATTTAGGGTTCGATTTTACTGATATTTGTAATTGATGTTTTCGTGTAAGCAAAATTATTCCTCAGGGACACATCAGGAAATACAAGCAAAAGCAGAATATTTAAATTGGCAAATGGAAAATATTTTTAATTCAAAACGAAAATGCTTTGTTCTGCGCGAAAATTATTGTTTTTTAATTATTGTTTTCTATATGTGATGCTATAAATTTATAAATTAATTGAATTCAAACAAAATTAATTTTATAAGAGTAAAACTGAATTAAAACAAAAAATAATAATTTATATCTAATATAAATAACGATTGAAAAATTAAAATTTTCTCTAAATTTGATATTGATCGAAGATGACATTGACATTGATGAGTGCTATTTTTAGCCTCATGCTTTACCAAAAACGAGTTGCTATACTCTTTCTTTATTCTAATTTACTCTAATCTTCAAGAGACATAGGGAGAAAATCAAAAAGATTTTCCTTTATTGCTTACTTTACTTGCTTCATGCACTCTACAAAATACGAACCAGGCTCTCGCTACGGATAAACGGTGGCATATTCGTTCAATGTTGATGTCGAAAATGTATACAAGTCGCGGCAAGTAAATCTAGCGCTGAACGAAACGTGGAGGGGACGCGCACGAATTAAATTGCATGAATGCAACTGGAGAGCCAATCAGCGCGTGCGAACGATACGCATGAGTCAATCAGCGCGACTTATGCGCAATGATGGTCATCGCTAGACTTTCGTGCCGCTACTTATACCTAGCATTAGATTAAAAAAGCCTCGTGTAAAAGTAGAATAAAATAAAACATTTGTGTTATTGTTGATATTCTCACTAAATTCGTAAAACAACGGTTTTAGTTAGTCAAGGTAAAGGTGGGAGATTTCCGGTACTGCGTGCGTCAATAATAGTGACGGTCAAGGCAAATCTTTCTTACGATGCGAGAGACCTATGTCCAGCTGCGGTTACTGCAGGCATTCTGCGAATGAGGTGATGCCAATCTCGTAAGATTCAGCGCCTCCAAAACAAAAGTGTGTCTCTTCACCGCAAAAAGGAGCCCACTCACCCTGGCTCCTACTTTCCGGAATGTGTCTTTGGAGTACATTGACCGCCTTTAGTTGTTAGGGGTTGAATTTTCTCCGAACCTCAACTATGGGCGGTTCATTGATTCCAGGGCCAAAGCATTCGCTAGGAAACTAGGTTTCCTCGCAAGGGTGCGGCGGTACTTCACGCCAGGGTAGCTACTTGCCTTATATAAAGAACAAGTATGGTCGTGCATGGAATACTGCGGTCACATTTCGGCTGGTGCCGCAAAATGCCACCTAGCTGCGTTGGACTTAGTGTCAGGCTCATTGGTGACCTTGATTTGATTGAATCCATTACCATCCATTTACCATCTAGGGCTACATCACCACTAAACCCCAGGTGGCATTCTGTTCAAGCTCTGGCTTATAATATGTAAAAGAAGCAGTGAACTTGAAAAAAAAACAGTTTTTTTATAGAAGAGGGGGCAAATTAGTACGCGGCTCACTTGATGGTAAGTATCGACCGCCGCCCATGAGAAACGGCAACACCAGGGGATTTGCAGGTGCGTTGCCATTGCCAGCATTGTAAGCCCGTTCGCTCGGGCCGGAATAATCACCCGTGATAAACGATTCTACAAAGACGTTTTATTCTACAAGAAGAGTAGCAAACAAGAATGTATAATTAAGTAACAAAATATTTTACCACATTTTAAATAGTTCATTCGTATCGACGACCAAACGATTCAATGATCATGAGCATATTATGGAATTTGTGCCGTGCAGTGATCCGTTTTCTGTCTAATTACCAAAGAATCATGTCCAGTCTTGACCTGAAATTTTTTTAACGCGTCTGTCTAGTGATGTAAAATATCTTAAAAAATTGCATTCTTTTTGCTTATTTCGTATCGCATAATTGAATTTTCAAATAAAGTCAGGAAAAAAGTAATGTTACTATGTTTATCATTCTCAATAGACTTTTGGAGACGGAACGTGTTTTACAATGGCACAAAGACCCAGAAGTCATGCCAAAAATATTTAAAAAAAAATGAATAACATGATGAGAAAAATGAATGAATGACAGGCTATCATTTATTTGACTTTCGCTTCTTCGTTCGTTCGTTTGCTCTTGTTACGTATTGTATTGCAATTTTGGATTTTCTGATACCCTTACAACTTTTGCATTTTCCACAGACTTCGATACCTTCCCCTTACTATTACTTTGACCTGGGTTATACGGATACCGATTTAGTGATTTTTGATTAGGATCTAAGACGTCATCGCTCTTGTTAGAAATCGTTATGGAGCCTTCTACGAGATTGCTTTTTACAAACTGTAACATGTGTTAATACGCTTCAGCGTTATCGGCTTGACCAAGCGTGGTGATTAATGCTCTTGCCTTCTCTGTATGAGAAGAGGCCTTTGCCCAGCAGTGAGGCAGTATTATGCTGGTATTAGATATTATTTACTCGTCCTTGTCTGTTCATCAGACTTTTAGAATTCGATGGCTGAAAGCGTCGTCTGTCAACCCGACTCCTGGAGTCTGGTCCGTTTCGACGACAGATTTTGACCGATAATTCAATGAACTATACCTATATTGCTCTAACTTGCACAAAGTGTAGTTTAGAAATCAAGAATGTTATTATAAACAATAATTGTTTTTATGCAACACTAGTTGTAGGTAGACGCAAGTTGTAAAACGAATCAAGTGACAGGTCAATCAATGTATAGAAAGTGGGCATGATACTTTGTCAAATGCACAGAGCTTGCGATTTATTGAACTGCACCTTAATTGGAACTAAATATTATATCAAAAATGATGATAAAGTTATGTACTAGTGGGTCTGAATGACCGGCAAAGGACTAACGCTTTACCAGAATATTAGCGGGAAATAGTAGCATAATGGAATGTTTTGTACTACATTTCATCTGAGTCTTCAGAGGTGACATGTACTGCGTTTTGATCCTTAGTTGAGAATAGATGTATATGGTTCACGGCATCCTCTAACTATGAGGATGGATAATATGTTTTACCCTTAATTCTATTAAAAATATGAATAGAACAGACTTTTAAAATAATATTCTTTAGTTTCTTGCCGCATTTACTCCTGCAGTAAGGACTGGTTGAAGCGATGGTGTAGCTTTTTATAGATGAGGAGAAAAACATGTGGCTCACCGTCATGATGGTAAGTGCTGGACCTCCGCTCTAACACTGGAAAAATTGTAGGTGTGTTGCCGGCCTTTAACAAAAGATTAGGTTCTTTCCTTGAAGATCTCTAAGTCGTATTGGTCCTGAAAAACTGCTGCTGATAGTAAATTCCACAATGTTGTCGTACGTCGTAGAAAATTATTTGTTAAACTTACGGTAGTGGCCTACCAAGCAACGAGATGATGGACATGAAATTTAGAGCTCTATCGTAGTGTACAATGGTGGAATTTAGTAGCTGGAATTAATCCGAATAACTTATCATAGCACTGTCCGTGGTATATTCGATAGAAAGCAAAAGAGATGATGCATGGAGACGCAACGTCGCTTCGTAAGACCAGAGAATCAAACCGATAGAAGAGAACCTGGTTGTCAACGATTTGAGTCACTGTACGTGCACTTTACGTGAAAGCTGTGAAAGTAAAAAGACTAGAACAGTATTATTCTATGTCAGGCCGAAACTGCGCTTTGTAAAGCTGCAAGCAGTAGGCCGGCATTAAATATCGTCTTATTCCGTCGCATTCCAAGCTTTTTAGACGCCTATTTGGCTTTCAAAGGACTGTGGTGGACTGTAAATTACACGATATGTCGTCGCCAATTATCCAAATGTTAGTTGAGACACGGGGAGTTCTCTGAAATTGAGAAGATGTGATAAATGAGTGCTTTTACTTTCGGTAAATTCTCAAACCTGTGTATTCTGAGGTTTAAACTGGACTAAATTTAGTCGCCTATAGCCGCCAATTTCGGGAATAAGTTATTTTTTACAAATTTGTTTTAAATGTTATCCATCAAAACTTTTTTTTAACTATTTAGTTATAGAAATCCTGATTTTGCATAGCATGCTCATGACAAATTTATTATTTGCACTTAGCATGAAATCAAACAGTCGAATTATCCGATTATATATTAAACGGGCATACAACTATACCCAGTAATGCTGACAGTGGTTCCGATAATTGGCCTAATTTAAATGCAGGCTAATCAACAAATTAATTGCGAAATATTAATCCGACTGTTACATCAACTGGGTTATTTAAGCCGAAATACTTAAATTGATATCTCTTAAACTAAAAAAAAAAACTATCTGTTTAAACTATGAAACTATATCAAACTCCGTTAGATGGTGGTATTACGCAGACAGGTGACAATTAAAGTTGCGAGATATCTGGTATTACGAAGCGCTAATAGCTGTGGTTAAAGAAAATCCTTCATACATCGGGGATTAGCCCACGACCATAACGCTACATTTTGTATTGACAAGTGTAATCACATTTTAAAGACTTCGCCAATGTTAAATAATTGAGACTAAACTACATGCTAACGACAACTGCGTCTTTGTTCTGAGCAACGAGTCCAACAACTGACTCGTAGTAATTACGACAGTGGATTACGTTCATTTAAATAGGTTCTTTGTCCTTACAATATTATATTTACGACGAATATGTTACACGACGCCACTTTATTTTGCCCCGACCCCAAGTTCCTGCCACTCGCTCAGGGAAGTAGGACGCGTGCTACGCGGCATTTTATAAAACAAGATAATTTTTTTTTTTTTTTCCATCCGGTCCTTTCCTATCACTTTTATTGTGATTTTTAGCGAGAATATAACTTCTATTGTTATTATTTTGTCTGAATACTAAGTTTTATGAATTTATAGCCAGATAAAACTGATCCAAACAGGGCTAAGATGTTTCCAGCCCAGTGAAGATCGGATAAGTTTTATCCTATCTTTACCCGTTACAAATATGGCAGTGATTGTTAAACTTTCATTTGTCGTGTATATTCTTTCGAAGATTGCTCAAGTGGCTATGGGACTCAGTACCGGTATCAAATCTATTGTGCCATAATGAACCTAATTGAGCTCAATGTTTAGGATGGTTTTGTTACTTTTTAATACACATTAAAAACTTATGGTGATGAATGACCTCTAAAATTAGAATTTTGAAAACTGTTAATATTCTGCTAGCTTGTTTTACTAAAATATTTCGCTTTATTAAGTGTTACCAGCATAGCTAATATGCATTAACTCAATGGCTTACTACACTGATAATTACAAAACTTATTTAGAACTAATCTTCGGAACTTAGTTATTAGATATATGTTCCTGTATATATTGTAAGATGCCGATATATTTGCACTGTTTTATTGCTGTGATGCACTCAGTGCCGCGGCCGCGTTACTTACATTAACATTTTATCTGCAGATGCTTCGAAAATACACGAGGACTTCAACTCGGGCAACTTCGCACAAACAAGAAGCCCTGGAAATTGCTATTCAAAGAATAAAAAAATTATTAGATAAAGTTTATATTATTTTATTAGACATTTATCTCATTAGATAAAGTTTTGAACTAATTCAGTTTCACGGGAAACTTTCACCTCACGTTCCTTTTCCTGGTCTAGTCCACTTTGCTTTACTTTTTCCGACTTCATGCCCATATTCTGATTCTAATTAACTCTTTCTACATATAGGCTCACGCCTGCTCATCGACACACACACAAATCTGCACACTAAATAATCTATCAATTAACCAACAACCTGCTTCGCCATATGCCGCTTTGCTATAATACTGACATCTTCCTCTACTCCTGTATTGCCCCAGGGCATTTTGCCAGTCCTTACTGTTACATTTTATTTAAAAAATACTAGATTTTTTTTAATAATATTTTCTTACCCAGTAAAAAAAATCAAATGCATCCGATCTTTCTGTGTTCTCAAACTTTGTTATCTCATAACAAAGTTTGAGAACCACAAAATTACAATTGCTTTATATGATGGATAAGATCGTATGCCAAGAAAACAAAACATTTATGTTTCTAGTAATTTATAGATCATATTTAAATATGTTTTGAGCGTTAAAGATAGACAAATTCCTTTTATTAACTTTGTTCTCTAAGCAGTAGAAGTGGCATTAAATTTAAGTCCGGTCTCACCCCTTGATGGCAAATTCTTCATCATGCATATAAAAAAGTATGTCTTGTCTTCGCACACGTTTAAAACAGAAACCGTTGAGTTTACAAAAGCAAAAGATTCTCCTAGCTAAACTACGTTTGCACCATGTTCCAGAAATCTGACGTATACGGATGTCGAGAAAATAAAGTTTTTGCCAGACTCTTTCAACAAGTCGAAAATCCGTCCGGTATTACAGCAACGCACCTTACAAACTTCATAAATAATTATTAAGTGCTATACACTACACCATATGATCCCGTGGTTGTCGTAAGAGGCGACAGAGGGAAACAAATCAGGAGATGAGCTGCAGCGTTTTTCTAAGAACGACTAAAAATAAAAAAAACTTCGGTTGCCAACCCGCTTACCAAGCGTGGCAACTATGGCAAATATTCCCCTTATGAGGCAATCTATGAGGTAAGCCTATGTTCACCTGTGGACTTTAATATGCTGTAACGGTAACAGATGTAAGTAAATAAGCTTTCGAAATAACCCAAATAGTTTGCTTACTATAACAAGGACACGACCAGAGTTCCAGTTTGTGTAGTTTGAATATTCATTCGGTCGACAGGGTCTTTGTTAAGGCTGGCCTCATAACTTTAGAACCTTGTTAGTTTAGCGTTGGGATAATCCTATAAACATTTCAAATTTAAATATTTATACACCATAATTTATTTAATGTTAAACCCGTGAAAGGCTTAAACGGACAAAATAAATATGTTATTGCGTAAATTGGATTCACATAATAATATATTTGGTGTGTGGCCGGGGAGATGGTTTATTATTACGCTGGGATACTATAGATGGCTATTTTTATATTAACACTTCGAATAATCCGGAGCGATTACGGAGTGAACCTCATCGTACCACCTACCGGAATGGGCAGAACAATGTCTGTCTGGCCAGTTAGTAAGTAAATATATTACTATAATATTTTACTGCCTCGTTGGTCTTGTGGTTTGCTGATTATGAAGTCCTGGGTTTGAATCACGGATTGGGCCAAAAATCAGTTATTGGGTTTTTTCCGTTAAGAAATTCTCAATAGCAGGCCGGAGTCAGAAAGATGGCTGTGTTTCACCCCCGTGCCTCGGAAAGCACGTAAAGCCGTTGGTCCCGCGCCTGATATCTCTCCAGTCGTGTTGGATATCCGTCCCATCGATTTAAGAGAGTGAGGGAATAGAGAGTGCATTTGTACTTGCGCATTCACTCATTTAACTTGTACTCAGAAACTATAATAGCAGAAACAGTGGAGGACCTAGACTGTGGCATCAAATTAAATGGCCGGAATATAAATAATATTAGATATACAGACGATACAGTCCTCATAGCGTCATCTGCTGAAGATATACAGAGAATTGTCACCCGAGTAAATGATTGCAGTGAAAGAGCTGGTCTTAGGATGAACATTTCGAAGACGAAGCTCATGGTCATTTCTAAGAATAATTTTGACGACTTTGACATCACAGTAGAAGGCCGAAAACTTTAAAGAGTGCGCAAATATAAATATTTAGGTACGTGGTTAAATGACACGTGTAGCAGCGACCAAGAAATTAAGACCCCAATTGAAATGGCTCGAAATACCTTTAGCAAAATTAAAAAAGTACTCTGCAACCGTAGACTTAAGATCTCTTTGCGCACTCGACTACTACGATGTTACGTCTGGCCCATACTTTTATACGGATGTGAGGCTTGGACAGTTAAAGATGATCTCTAAAAACGTATAGAAGCCTTCGAGGTGTGGGCATACAGATGAAAGTTGGCCATTAGCTGGACTCACAGAATAACGAATGTGGAAGTTCTGCGACACGAATGTGGAAGTTCTGCGACGAGTCGACCAAAAGCGCATACTTATGGAGATCGTAAAAATGAGAAAAGTCGCATATTTATGGCACGTGCTCAGGTACGAGAGGTACGAACTCCTAAAACTCATAATGATGGGAAAAGTTTCCGGAAAAAGAGGCGTCGGTCGCAGAAAAAATTCATGGGTATGTAACATCCGGGAGTGGACAGGAATCGCGAGTGCCGCCGAACTGTTTCGCCTCGTGAAGAATAGAGCGGAGTTCAATAAGCTGACTGCCAACCTTCGCTAGTCGGAGAGGCACCAGAAGAAGAAGAAAAAGATACAATCGGGCAATATTATAATCCTTTTCTGCTCCTAGTCTCCTTTGAAATTGGCCGCCGTGACCGTAGTTTGTTCTGGAGGACATTTTTATTATTATAAAGAAAGAAAGAAGAAAGATAGACATTTATTCACTGGTACTGTACACACCAGATAAATAAAAAAACACAGTTAAAAGTAGGGTGATTTAAGGCTTCAACTGATGGGGTGCTGATCGCTGCCATACGCGCACGAACCGGCTGATTGTGTTTTTGAAATACATTTTTATTATCTAAATTAATTACAATGTTAATTAAATATTTAAAATCTAAATTCTCATTTAAATAGATATTGGCACAGTTTTATTTCACGCACAAAGAGAATAACGTAACAGTACTATATAGCATCCAAGGCTACAAATTACAAACCGCGTATTGATGTTGGTCACAAAGACGTGAGACAGCGGACAGTGTCGTGGAATTTAATTTAAGTGAAGCATTCGTGTCTCAACTACGGAACGGTATGTTGGCATTTGTTCTAGATATCTCCGTCTCGGTGTTTAAATATTTCAATATGGCAACGCTAATAATAGCAGAGTTACAGGAGGCAGACGCCGTAAGATAATCTATCTTCACTGTTGGTTTAAAAGTTGGTGTCTCAAAAGTCAAGAAATAGAAATGGTCATGTGGTTGTGATGTAAGACAATCTATAAGAGATCGTCTAATTTAAAACTGCAAGCGCCTCTCTTTTTTATAGTGGTCATGGCCGCCAGTCTCAACGAGATAAGCCGAATGATTTCTTATATTTTCGCGAACACTACACATTTAAATAAAACTAGTTTTACGGATTTTATCGCGTATATTAACTTATTTTATATTCCCGACGTTTCGAGTACTTTACAGCACCCATGGTCACGGGGGGGACTGAGGTATTTGACGTCCCAATGTCATAGTTAACCACGGTTACATCCAGATTAAAAATTATTAATTTTTGTTCCGATCTACACAGTATGAACTTACAGTATCTTGAAGTCTTGCAGTTGTATGCTTGGGTTGGGATTTGATTTTATTAATTATAGGATCCCAAGCAGATGGTAGCACCCAACCATCTTCTCTATTGAAATTAGGATGTTTTTTGATTTCAATAGCCTCGCGAGTCATCCTTGGAAGGAATCGGTGTTGTTTAGCGAGGATTTGTAGTCTATCAAATCTAATGTAGTGACGAGGGCGATTCTGTACATGTTCACAGACTGCAGACTTCCCGGAGCGTCGATTGTTCTTTAACGCGGGTTTCTATTGATCTTTTAGTTTGTCCTATATAAGAGAGACCACATTCACAATCAAGCTTGTACACTCCTGCATCTTGCAGAGGGACATTACACTTAACTGATGGTAAAAACTGACTAATCTTCTTCGGCGGCTTGAAGTATGTTTTAATAGAAGCACGCTTCAGGATGTAGCCAATCTTGTCAGTGACACCTCTGACATATGGCAGTACAGCAGGCACTCGCTCGACTGTGACCGGCTTCATTCGTTTACTGTGACGTAGGCGCGGGACCTGAAGCTTATTGTCGTGCAAAACTTGCTTGACGTGTTGGAGCTCGGCGGCCAGGTGTTTACTGTCACAGATCCCTCGTGCTCTCTGAAACAAAGATTTACCCACGGTAGCTAACTGTGAAGGATGGTGATGAGAGTCACCGTTTAAATATCTATCTGTATGGGTCTTTTTTCTATACACAGTGTGGCTCAAGGTGTTATGAAGTGTGGCTCAAGGTGTTATGAGCCACGGTGAAGCCAACGGAATATACTTTTACTTGGTAAGGGCCTTGTGTTTGAAACTGAAGGTTTACACATTGACGACTAATGTGCCATAAGTTAGCATTGAAAGCACAAATATAGATCCAGACCTCCAGATCAGGCCAGACCTCTGACCAGATCTTTCACCAGAGAAAGACCTCTATTATACAAATCACACTCGCTACAAGATACTCATTTACCGTATCACTTATATGCTCATCATTATCATCATCATCATTATTATCATTACAGCCCGTCACTTGTACACCCTTGGCTTCCCCAAGGCCACAAAACAAGGTATGTTCATAACATTACAGCATATCATAACATTTACTATGTGTTAGGACTTCTTTTCTGCCTAGGAACCCTTTTAGCTAGGTACCTTTTTACCTATTACTGGATAAAACGAACGGGACATGGAGGTAAGGTACAAATATTGAAGATATTAAATTCCACTCAAGGGAAACATTCCCTTGTTTTACAAAATAAGAATAATCACATTCAAACATTTTTAAAAAGCTTACCTGAGTTGGGAATCGAACCAACTAAAAATGAAAAAAATAAAAAATCACTATTTTATTGAACTAATCGATAGGGTCTATGATAAGCATAAAATCTCTCGAATAAACATAGTATCTTACAATTAAAGGAGACCATGAAATCTAACAATTCCTACTTAAAGATGTAGATTTCAATGAGCCACAGTATCCACTTACTATCAGCACGGCTAGCATGGGCTGGGTACAAAAAAGTTATCACCTTATTATATACACTGACAGGAGATAAAATTATCTTCTCTATCGTGCCAAAGCACGGCAACGGGGAGAAGTATACCCCGTATGACATAACGAGTAGACATACATCCCCCGTCCGTAGCATGGAGCGAAATGAAAGATAAAAAACTATGCTGTTTTGACATTCGAAAGGGACAATTTTATCCTATTTCATTGGACGTGAGTTTAAGTTTATATATATAAACACTCACGCCTGTCACCAAGAGAGGTAGGTAGAGACTATGGACTTCCATTTGGCATGATCCTGACACACCTCTCTCGCCTCCTCCACATCCATATACCTACGCATACACGCTCGTCGGTTAAGGGTACTCTTAATTTGGCCCATTTTCAATATATCGCCAATTTGGTCAATAAACTTTCGCCTAGCGCGTCCCTTCCCGACTCTGCCGTTCACCTCTGCAACATAAATTTGCTTTGTCTCTCTTTCTTCATTCATTCTTTCTACATGACCACACCCCCGAAGCATTCCTTTCTTAATCCTGGTCACAACATCATCCTGCAAACCACCTTTTCTCTTATCACAGAATTTCTCACTCTGTCATTCAGATTCAGCCCTAAAATATTTCTTAATGACCGCATTTCTACAGCATTTATTCTACTCTCGTGCTTCTTCTGCCACACCCAACTTTCACTACCATACATTAAAGTAGGAACTAACATACAATTGTGAATTGCCATACGTGCCTTTTTGGACACATTCTGACTTTCCACAATAGAGTTTATATACGAGTACATACAAAAAATAAGTCTAAGTCTATCTCCCATTTTATCTACTGTGGATATTATATCCACCAGTGTGCCTATGCTCGAAGGGTGGACAAAACTAAGCGAGGGGATAAACATTTTCTCCTTTCCCCGGGGATAAAATTGTCTCTTGCCCATGCTAGTCCTGCAGGTGGACTATGTGTTCGTTTGTCACCCTTTATTCTATAAAAAAATGTCAACTCACTAACAACCTAACCAAGACTGTTTATTTTTTTAAAGTCAAAAAACCGTTTATCATTTTCTCTGTTTGGATCTGGAGATCTTGCTGGTCATTTAATTGTTTCATTGGTGCCTATCCAGATGTTGAAATTGTTACTGAGATGAGCAGTACATATTCTACTATTATTAATTGTTGATTTATGTTATTAATTTGCTCCTTCTTAAGCTAACTATCACCTGATTCTATAGTGGAGTTTTTATCGAACTTTGTTAAACTTTCTAACATCCATAATAAGAAAGTGTTTTCTAATGGTCCCAATCGATTTGACTAGTATTTTTTAGTTTTTTTTTTACGATTTGAATAGTAGTATCTCAAACCGCAAACCGTTAAAACGTCAATATGATTCCAAAGATTTAAAATCAATAAAGTGTATATGAATGTAATCAATTTGGTCATAAGAGTGTTATTTGTAACAAACGGTCGAATACACTCCCGAGTAATAGTGACGAAAAAGCAATCGCGTTACCGACAGCATCTTGTGGTGATTCGTTGAAATGTACGTTTTGCAAAAAGGTAGGTTATTCCGAGGTTACTTGATTTGCTAAGGAACGCGCTAATATACGAAATAATAATGGTGTCAATTTTTATCGCGTAATTGCAGGTAGTCATAAAAATCGTGAATTGACGACTGCGGTCATATCGGGAATACCGTTAGACGTACTAATCAATAGTGGTTCACGCGTTTCCTTAATGTCAAAAATGTTGTTAAACATTTCCCGTGTCAAGTAAAGCTTACTAATCAGTTATTACGCGGCTTCGGTGGTATGGAAATTAGATCGGAATAATTTGTAACATTACCCGTTGAGTTTAGCGATATAACAATAGAAATTGATTTTTATGTTATAAGTGGTAATAATTT